>OX421363.1:3892500-3917500 GCA_949126925.1 Cheilosia vernalis
TAAAGTCATATGTTGCACTTAAGTTTCAATAATGAAATAAAAGTTTAACGGTTCATTTTTGTACTGGACATACGCAGCAATATTCTTTAGTTAATATAAATATAGAAAAAAAACTGACATTATATGAAAAAGAAAATTTAAATACTCTAAGCGGTGGATCACTCGGCTCATGGGTCGATGAAGAACGCAGCAAACCGTGCGTCATCGTGTGAACTGCAGGACACATGAACATCGACATTTTGAACGCATATCGCGGTCCATGCTGTTATGTACTTTAATTAATTTTGAAGTGCTACTTGGACTACATATGGTTGAGGGTTGTGAGACTATGCTAAATAAGTTGCTTGTATATGAAGAAGAAAATAAAATTAATTTTTTATTTGACTTTTAAAATATGCTAAAGCACATGTTATATTATTGAATTTATATTATAATAAAATTCATAATATTAATATATACATAATATATATACCTCTAAATGTATAAATCTGAATCTTCGTATTCTATATTATCTATTTGTTTTGAGGGAATGTCTTGCATAAAAATATAATATGCTGAAATAATATAGAATTGCCCTTACATTTGATAATATATATATATAGAAAGGATAAAGAAAATAATGTTAACATGTTAACATAAATAATAAAAAGGCCAAAAATACAATGAAAGAGAAAAGTATATAAAATATTTTTATTATTTAAGCTGTGTTAAACAACCTCAACTCATATGAGATAACTCCCCGAATTTAAGCATATTAATGAGGGAAGGAAAAGAAACTAACAAGGATTTTCTTAGTAGCGGCGAGCGAAAAGAAATCAGTTCAGCACTAAGCCATTTTGTCTTTATGGCAAATATGGGATGCAGTGTATGGAACATCTATAATCTAGTATGAGAAATTAACGATTTAAGTCCTTCTTAAATGAGGCCATTTACCCATAGAGGGTGCCAGGCCCGTATAACGTTAATGATTATTAGAAGATGTTTCCAAAGAGTCGTGTTGCTTGATAGTGCAGCACTAAGTGGGTGGTAAACTCCATCTAAAACTAAATATAACCATGAGACCGATAGTAAACAAGTACCGTGAGGGAAAGTTGAAAAGAACTCTGAATAGAGAGTTAAATAGTACGTGAAACTGCTTAGAGGTTAAGCCCGATGAACCTGAATATCCGTTATGGAAAATTCATCACTAATACTATGGTATTTATAATATTATAGAAATGGTGTGCAATCTTTCCATATAAGGACATTGTAATCTGTTAATGTAATAAATATTTATTAAAAGATCTTACACATAAGCTTATTCAAATTAGTTATTTTCGGATTTCTAACATAGAATAAATGTGTTGGATTTAATAAATCATTGACAGATTTAATTATAATGTAGTGCTCAAATTTTGAAAGAATTTTACAATAGTATGATAATATAATTTGTTGTATTTATTGTATGCGCAAGTCATTGGGTATTTTTAATAAAACCCAATGGCATAATTAACTTAACTGTTTTTTAAATGGGATTAGTTTATATTTTATTATGAAATATTAATTCAATCCCGGGGCGTTCTATACAGTTATGTATAATAATATTTATATTATTTATACCTCTAACTAGAGCGTACCTTGAGCATATATGCTGTGACCCGAAAGATGGTGAACTATACTTGATCAGGTTGAAGTCAGGGGAAACCCTGATGGAAGACCGAAACAGTTCTGACGTGCAAATCGATTGTCAGAATTGAGTATAGGGGCGAAAGACCAATCGAACCATATAGTAGCTGGTTCCCTCCGAAGTTTCCCTCAGGATAGCTGGTGCATTTAAAAATTATGTAAAATAATCTTATCTGGTAAAGCGAATGATTAGCGGCCTTAGGGTCGAAACGACCTTAACCTATTCTCAAACTGTAAATGGGTAAGGACATAACCTTTCTTGATGTGAAGGTATAGGTTGTGATATATTGTGCCCAGTGGGCCACTTTTGGTAAGCAGAACTGGCGCTGTGGGATGAACCAAACGTAATGTTACGGTGCCCAAATTAACAACTCATGCATATACCATGAAAGGCGTTGGTTGCTTAAAACAGCAGGACGGTGGACATGGAAGTCGTAATCCGCTAAGGAGTGTGTAACAACTCACCTGCCGAAGCAACTAGCCCTTAAAATGGATGGCGCTTAAGTTGTATACCTATACAATACCGCTAAAGTAGATGGTTTATATTTAATTTCGATTGAATATGAATTTTGAAACTTTAGTGAGTAGGAGGGTACAATGGTGTGCTTAGAAGTGTTTGGCGTAAGCCTGCATGGAGCCGCTATTGGTACAGATCTTGGTGGTAGTAGCAAATAATCGAATGAGAACTTGGAGGACTGAAGTGGAGAAGGGTTTCGTGTGAACAGTGGTTGATCACGAGTTAGTCGGTCCTAAGTTCAAGGCGAAAGCCGAAAATTTTCAAGTTAGAATTAAATATATGTATTCACAACTTGTTTGTATATAAAAGTTTGAAGTACTTGATTATTTTTGAACGAAAGGGAATACGGTTCCAATTCCGTAACCTGTTGAGTATCCGTTTGTTATTAAAAATGGGCTTTTTGCTCATCCTGGCAACAGGAACGACCATAAAGAAGCCGTCGAGAGATATCGAAAGAGTTTTCTTTTCTGTTTTATAGTCGTACTACCATGGAAGTCTTTCGAAGAGAGATATGGTAGATGGACTAGAAGAGCATGACATTTACTGTTGTGTCGATATTTTCTCCTCGGACCTTGAAAATTTATGGTGGGATTACGCAAACTTCTCAACAGGCCGTACCGATATCCGCAGCTGGTCTCCAAGGTGAAGAGTCTCTAGTCGATAGAATAATGTAGGTAAGGGAAGTCGGCAAATTAGATCCGTAACTTCGGGATAAGGGTTGGCTCTGAAGATTGAGATAGTCGGGCTTGAATTGGAAGCAATAACATGGTTTATGTACTCGTTCTGGGTAAATAACAATTTTCGAATTTTGTTCCCCGGATAGTAGTTTACGTAACCAATTGTGGAATTTTCTTGCTAAAAGTCTTGAAATATATCGCAAGGTATGTTCTTTTGATTTATAACGACTATCAATTAACAATCAATTCAGAACTGGCACGGACTTGGGGAATCCGACTGTCTAATTAAAACAAAGCATTGTGATGGCCCTAACGGGTGTTGACACAATGTGATTTCTGCCCAGTGCTCTGAATGTCAAAGTGAAGAAATTCAAGTAAGCGCGGGTAAACGGCGGGAGTAACTATAACTCTCTAAGGGTGTTGTAGAACGGAACGGAAGCTTGCCATAGGTTAGCAACCAATTCCTTGAGGTGCTCTAAGTAAATTAGCAGCGCAAAGGAAGATACTCATAGAGTAACTTCTGATTCCTTGAGGTGTTCATACAACGGAAAGGTTACTAATATTAGAAACTGATTCCCTTGAGATCATAGATGTGCCTCTTCTCCACCTCCGCGTGGTTCCTGCCGGAAACAGACTTGGTCTGGCTGACGGAGTAGGCTTAGTAGGTCCCTGGGGTTGCCAGCCCCTTCGACCTCCCATTGTTGGCCCAAACACACAAAGACAGCCTCGGATAAACAACCCTGAGCCCACTGGCTCTGGGACCCAACAAGCAAATAACCCCCAACAACCCTCATCCCCATCCTTCCAATGTTCTCTTTGCTCTAGATCCTTTGGCACCAAAACCGGCCTAGGAGTCCATCAACGCCGCGCACACCCGGACGAATTCGACGTCATAAGGAGCAGAACAGACATCAAAGCCCGCTGGACAGAAGAGGAAACTAAAATGCTAGCGATGAAAGAAGCTGAACTGGAAGAAGAAGGTGGTGTCCGTTTCATCAACCAAACGCTGTCACTACACTTCCCAGAAAGAACAGTCGAAGCGATCAAAAAGGCTAGGCAAAAAGTCACATATCGCCAAGATGTCATAAGCTTCAGGACTCAGCTGGCCACAAGCATACGCAGAACACCATCAATGCCACCTCAGTCCACCTCAACACCAGACGATATCATCATGAATCACATCCGGAACCTCCGCCCGCTGACCACCACAAGCTACAGGAGTGACAACCTCGATGACATAGTCCAACACGCATCCCTGGTAGGTAAAGAAGGAACAGTCCTACGCCTGGGTCTCTACCTCAGGGACATCTTCCCTCCACGATCCTCTAGGCCTCGACCCCAGACTGCCGCACCCACGCCAACAAACCGCAGGCAAAGGAGGAGGGCCGAATACAAGGCCATGCAAACAAATTGGAGCAAACACCAAACAAGATGTATAAAATCCCTGCTGGAAGGACCAACACAAGCCATCATACCACCCACCAATGTAATGGAGCCATACTGGAGAACAATAATGGAACACCACTCTTCACTGTCACCCGAAGACGAAAATCTCCACCAGCACCTCGAAGCACTATGGGCGCCTATTACAGAGGAAGAAATCACAGGTTGCAGACCTGCCCTATCCACATCACCTGGACCAGATGGCGTCACTGCAAGGCAACTTCGCTCAGTTCCCGTTGAAATATTAGTACGTGTCTATAACCTAATCCTATGGTGCAGGAAGCTGCCAAAGCACCTCAACGAGTCCAAAACCACCTTGATTCCAAAGAAGCCAAACTCAAGCGAACCTGGCGACTTCCGCCCCATTACAGTCACCTCAACGATCTCAAGACAACTCCATGGCATCCTGGCTAGGAGACTCGCCTATGCCATAGACCTAGACCCAAGGCAGCAGGCATTTAGAGAGACAGATGGGAGCGCAACGAACGTAGCAATAGTTGATCTCCTCCTCCGCCACCACCATGAGAGACACGCCAGCTGCTACATCGCCGCCCTGGACGTTGCAAAAGCCTTTGATTCCGTTTCCCACGACACCATCTTCGGAACACTCAGATCATACGGAGCCCCCAACGAATTTGTGGACTATATGCGAGCTGTATACGCTGACTCGACCACCAAGCTATGTACAGGAGGACTTATGACGAGGTCGATCAAGCCAAGGAGTGGGGTCAAACAAGGTGACCCCCTATCCCCGACCCTCTTCAACATGGTCATCGATCGACTCATTCGATCCCTCCCAAGGGAAATAAAATGTAGCATAGGATCAGCTAGCACCAACTGCATCGCTTTTGCCGATGATCTAATTCTGTGCGCCACAACACCCATGGGCCTGCAGAAACTTTTAGACCACACAACCAAGTTTCTGACATCTTGCGGCTTAGCACTCAACCCGGCTAAATGCATCACCATTAGCATTAAAGGACAGGCGAAATTGAAAAACACAGTCGTTGAGCAAGGGCAATTCCATATATCAGGACAAGCAATACCATCGCTTAAACGATCTGATGAATGGAAGTATCTAGGTATTAAGTTCACGGCCGACGGACGATGCAAAGTGGACCCACGGGAAGAACTAGTCCCCAAACTCGATCGAATTAGCCGTGCCCCGCTTAAGCCACAACAACGCCTGCACGTCCTAAGGAGCGTCCTTATCCCCCAGCTATACCACCGGCTGACGCTAGGCAGCGTTAACTTAGGCTGCCTGAACAAAATAGATAGGATGCTCCGGGCGGTGATCAAAAAATGGCTTGACCTGCCTAAAGACACCCCAACACCATTCTTCCATGCCCCGGTAGACCAAGGTGGTCTAGGTATAACCGCCCTACGCTGGAAGGCCCCTCAACTACGGGTAGATAGGTTACAAAATCTGCGACTACCATACCTAGACAGCAATACCACAGCGAATACCTACTTGGCAAGGGAGATTGACAGGGCAACAGCACGTCTTAGGGCTGAAGACGAAATACTTAGGACAAATGACATGATACTGAAATACTGGAGCTCAAAGCTACACGGGATGATAGATGGACACGGGCTAAGGGAAGCTGGCAACGACGACAAACAGACTCATCGCTGGGTTAGGGAGCCGACCAGACTCCTCTCAGGACGGGACCTACACTGCATCAAAGTCCGGATCAACGCGCTTCCAACACGATCCAGAACAACTCGAGGAAGGACCGCCGAAGATCGACAGTGCAGAGGAGGCTGCCAGGTACCCGAAACACTCAACCACATAGTCCAGCAATGCCATCGCTCCCACCAAGCCCGGATCGATAGACATAACAGCGTCGTCAAGTTCATCAAGCGGAAAGCAGTTAATAAAGGACTACGCACTATTGAAGAGCCACCCATTACCACACCAGAAGGAGTCAGAAAACCGGACATCGTAATCGCCACCGCGCGCGAAGCCATCATTATTGACGCGCAAGTGGTGACAGATGGAAGGTCCTTGGAGGAAGCTCACCATCGAAAGCTTAATAAATACAACACCACCTGTATACGAAATGAAATCAAAAATCTCCTCCATGTGGACGAAGTATACGTTGCCACAGCAACTCTAAACTGGCGAGGAATATGGGCGAGAAGCAGTGCCGACCAATTGCTACAACATAGAGTTATAACAAGATCTGACACGGCCCTGATTAGCACAAGAGTGCTGATCGGAACTTACATATGCTTCCAGCAATTCAATAAGACAACAATAAGAGAATGGAACCCTGGATGACCCCCCTCCCTAATCCTTCCCACACCCCATCTTTACCGTGCTGCCTGCGGTATCAGGCATAATTCAGGACGGCCACTTGATGGAATCTGCGAGATTCCCAACGTCGTTATTAAAAAAAAAAAAAAAAATAGCCAAATGCCTCGTCATCTAATTAGTGACGCGCATGAATGGATTAACGAGATTCCTACTGTCCCTATCTACTCCACTTAGTGGGTTGCAGCCTTGGCGGGGCTAAGTGGCTTTAGTAACCAGGGAGGGTGAACGAGGGGTGAACGAAGAGGATACTAGATATCCTGAACAAGTAATCGCTCTATTAACCTTCTGGGTGAAACTAAAAGCAATCCCAACGAGTAAGTCAGTTTACTGTCGACACACGTTGATATTCGAGGTGGACCTTTTCCTCGGATTGCTTATGGCAATCTAAATTGGTAGTAATCCTCGGGGCAACCCTTGGGTTATGAAAGCTCCACCGTTAGCTATATAATGATAGGGTTGTAAAAGTAACCTGGAAGGAGAAAGGAAAAACAGGGATGAGGCTGTAGCTTAGTTCTATAGCTCTTGTCTACTGTCGCTCTAAGTAACCTTCTTGGCGAAAACTACAACCCGAACCGAGGTGGACCTTTTCCTCAGATTGGGGCCAATCTAAATGGGTAGTAACCCTCGGGGCAACCCTTGGGTTATGAAAGCTTTACTCATTAGCTATATAATGGGAGGATTGTGAAGTAATCTGGAAGGTGAAAGGAAAAACAGGGATGATGGCTGTAGTATGGTAGTACTATAGTCCATCAGTCTACTGGTCGTTCTAAGTAGCCTTCTTGACGAAAATACAATCCGAACGGAGGTGGACCTTTTCCTCAGATTGGTGACAATCTAAATGGGTAGTAACACTCGGGGCAACCCTTGGGTTATGCATAGCTCCATCATTAGCTATAGAATGTAGGGTTGTAAAGTAACCTGGAAGATCGAAAGGAAAAACAAGGATGGGGGCTGTAGTTAGTTCTATAGTTCTTCAATCTTCTGTCGCTCTAAGTAGACTTCTGGATGAAAACACAATCCGAACGGAGGTTGATCTTTTCCTCATTTTGGGTAGGCAATCTAAATGGGTAGTAATCCTCGGGGCAACCCTTGGATTATGAAAGCTCGACCATTAGCTATATAATGGTACCGCGGGAGATGGGGTCAGCCCCTGTACCAAATCTGGTGCAGCCCCATCATAGCGTTGGATTCGCGGGGGCTGTGGTTTATTCCGAATGCGGAGGCGAGTTGCGTTCTATGAACGAAGAGGTGTCATGATAGGCCTCCACACTCATACCAAATGAGTTTGTTATTTCCTAACCAAGTAGCAAATAATTGTACCAGGGTCGGTACTTGTACTGGCCCTGGGGCGTGGTCAACGCTTTTCACTTTGACCCCGAAAGTGGGAATGCCCACCGTGAGATTAAGCCGTCAAGGCAGGTGCTCACGTAAAGCCCTCAATTTCTTTCTGTCCCTATCTACTCCACTTAGTGGGTTGCAGCCTTGGCGGGGCTAAGTGGCTTTAGTAACCAGGGATGGTGAACGAGGGGTGAACGAAGAGGATACTAGATATCCTGAACAAGTAATCGCTCTATTAACCTTCTGGGTGAAACTAAAAGCAATCCCAACGAGTAAGTCAGTTTACTGTCGACACACGTTGATATTCGAGGTGGACCTTTTCCTCGGATTGCTTATGGCAATCTAAATTGGTAGTAATCCTCGGGGCAACCCTTGGGTTATGAAAGCTCCACCGTTAGCTATATAATGATAGGGTTGTAAAAGTAACCTGGAAGGAGAAAGGAAAAACAGGGATGAGGCTGTAGCTTAGTTCTATAGCTCTTGTCTACTGTCGCTCTAAGTAACCTTCTTGGCGAAAACTACAACCCGAACCGAGGTGGACCTTTTCCTCAGATTGGGGCCAATCTAAATGGGTAGTAACCCTCGGGGCAACCCTTGGGTTATGAAAGCTTTACTCATTAGCTATATAATGGGAGGATTGTGAAGTAATCTGGAAGGTGAAAGGAAAAACAGGGATGATGGCTGTAGTATGGTAGTACTCTAGTCCATCAGTCTACTGGTCGTTCTAAGTAGCCTTCTTGACGAAAATACAATCCGAACGGAGGTGGACCTTTTCCTCAGATTGGTGACAATCTAAATGGGTAGTAACACTCGGGGCAACCCTTGGGTTATGCATAGCTCCAACATTAGCTATAGAATGTAGGGTTGTAAAGTAACCTGGAAGATCGAAAGGAAAAACAAGGATGGGGGCTGTAGTTAGTTCTATAGTTCTTCAATCTTCTGTCGCTCTAAGTAGACTTCTGGATGAAAACACAATCCGAACGGAGGTTGATCTTTTCCTCATATTGGGTAAGGCAATCTAAATGGGTAGTAATCCTCGGGGCAACCCTTGGATTATGAAAGCTCGACCATTAGCTATATAATGGTACCGCGGGAGATGGGGTCAGCCCCTGTACCAAATCTGGTGCAGCCCCATCATAGGGTTGGATTCGCGGGGGCTGTGGTTTATTCCGAATGCGGAGGCGAGTTGCGTTCTATGAACGAAGAGGTGTCATGATAGGCCTCCACACTCATACCAAATGAGTTTGTTATTTCCTAACCAAGTAGCAAATAATTGTACCAGGGTCGGGCAATCCCAACGAGTAAGACAGTATACTGTCGACACACGTTGATATTCGAGGTAGATCTTTTCCTCGGATTCCTTCGGGAATCTAAATTGGTAGGGTTGTAAAGTAACCTGGAAAGACGAAAGGAATAACAGGGGATGTACTGTTGCTCTTAGTAGCTTCTGGATGAAAACACAACCCGAACGGAGGTAGATCTTTTCCTCAGATTGGTCACACAATCTAAATTGGTAGTAATCCTCGGGGCAACCCTTGGGTTATGAAAGCTCCACCATTAGCTATATAATGACAGGGTTGTCAAGTAACCTGGAAGGACGAAAGGAAAAACAGGGGATATACTGTTGCTCTAAGTAGCCTTCTGGATGAAAACACAATCCGAACGGAGGTGGATCTTTTCCTCAGATTGGTCACAAAATCTAAATTGGTAGGGTTGTAAAGTAACCTGGAAGGACGAAAGGAAAAACAGGGGATCCTGTCGCTCTAAGTAGCTTTCTGGATGAAAACACAATCCGAACAGAGGTAGATCTTTTCCTCAGATTGGTCACACAATCTAAATTGGTAGTAATCCTCGGGGCAACCCTTGGGTTATGAAAGCTTCACCATTAGCTATATAATGATAGGGTCGTCAAGTAATCAAGAGGAGTGAAACGAGCGACGGCCGAATGGGAACATAGAGGCTCTATGAACTTACGATCTTGCATTGTGTTCACGGCAGTACATATTATCACCCTTTGTGTATACATTGAATAATCATGTAACGTTTATATTTTATAATTGTTAGGAATTAAAGTAAATTACTTGCATACTTTTAGGCTTCATCAGAGCCGACTTTGTACTCATGTTTAAAAACTACTCATGAGAACCTTACAGTAAAGTATAGCCCGTCCCAAAGTACCTGAAAATATCTTGCGCAGGTCTCTTCACATCAGGGATTTTATTCTCTTATAGAAAGCAAAACTACTTTTCCAACAAAAACTACAGCTAAAAAAAATGTGTGCGCATTTCATAAAGCAAGCATACCCCTGCTTGCGAAAACATCTCTCTCGATCGACGATCGAGGCATGACTGATTGTCCACACAGAACCGTCGTTAGGGCATGCAATAGATACACTTTACCCACCCCAAAGAAAAGGGAAATTTGCTGGGTGTTGCACTTCTCAAATATGTAGTAATAAAAGCCAGAGCCTTGAGTAACAACTATTAAAAAGGGTTAAAATGGAATTTCCATTATACTTTGTGAATGGGCACGAATGCAGGTAGACAGGTCGATTTTTAGGTTAATTGAGAAAAGATGGGTTTTTTTTTACTCACTTACATTATTTTATGGCAATTTCGATATTTTTCATTATTTCTTTATTTTCTTGAGTGTAATGTTCTACTTCGTGCATGAAACTTTTTTCATGAGTTACTACAATAATTTATTGGTGAAACTCAATGACAGTTAAAACACGTATCAATAACAAAACAATTACGTTTTCCAATATCGCTGCAAAAAAGATAAAGTACAGAAAAGCATTAACAATTTCATGCGATCAAAAATACCTTAAAAGAGAAAATTTCCCTTAAATAAATTGCTACTGCGCATGTTGGGATCTTTCTTCTTTTATGGGACGGACTATAAAACAATAACCATATAGAGGTACATACATATTACACATAACGTTAGTATTTTTTCACCACAGTGAGTGACCAAGAGGCACTCAGAAGAATTTACTTTTGTATACTTCACTTCTTGTCAGACTCTCACCCAGTAAAGACCATTATTCAGAAAAAAAAGGTAATTTTTTGGTTTTCTTTATTTCTTTTGTACTCCACGATACTGCAAACAAGTTGTGTGTTTTTCTCTTTTTGATTGGCAACGCGGACATTTGACAGCCTAAACGCACGTAAAATCGCTCGCCCAAATTAAACCTGTTTTTACAATATTTTTCTTTACAAATCTGCCTAAAAAGTGGTACTCAGTGTATTTGCTTCATTACCTCAAGGGACAATTCACGATTCTTGGTGAGTCAGTTCAAGTTTAAGCATCTACTTCATAATTTGCAATGGTTGGGGGTATACGGAGAACGCCGCCGAAAATGTCCAACAACAATGCACATGTCAGTGGCGGCAAGCGTCGTATTTTTGAAACGTCACCGGAGGAAGGGCAGGCTTCGCCCGCTGCTACCAATCAATCGATGGTCGGCAAAATGTCAATTGGGGACCTAAAATCCCTTATAGTTGGTTCCATGGCATCTTTGCTCGATGACAGACTAAAGAATGTGGCAACTAAGGCTGATGTCGAGGGAGTCTCTGTAGAACTCCAAGCAATACAAAACGACAATACATTGCTGCGTCACAAATTGCAGGAGATGGAAGCTTCGTACGCATCTTTGGAGCGAAAAGTAGAGATGTTAGAGAGAAGATCGATCGAGAGCAACGTTGTATTGCACATGCCTGTCGAAACAAACATCTTGCCAGAGGACAAAGCCCAAAACATATGTCTGCAACTTCTGGGAAGTAGTGATCTATCACTTATATTGGATGTCAGGGTTTTGAGGTCACACAACAACACTTCTAATGTAATTGTAAAATTAAAGAAGAAAGAAGACGTTCGCCGTGTGCTAAACAACGCAACTACTCTAAGAGGCAACAAGGTATCGATTCACAGAGATTTCACTGAAGCTTCTCGTAACCGAAGGAAGACGTTGTTCAAGTTGAAATCGGACATCGAGAGCAAAAATAAAAACGCAAAACCTATTGTGATTGGAAATAAACTTAAAATAAGTAATAAAACATTCTTTATTGATAATAATAACAAAATCCGATGTGAGGGCTTTGACAGTGAATGTGGGATGTCACTCCTTCAGCAGATCGTGGACGTCAGTTCTACAGTGACAGATGCAACTGTCAGAAACGTAAACATTGAAGGTGGAAATGTATCGGGTGGAAACGCAAGTAGCAGTTCTTCGTCTTTGGAGCCTCACCATAATTTTTAATAATAATGCCGTCTGCCAAAACAACTTAAACAAAACAAAATTATGTAACAATCAAAATGAAGTTTATAGTAAAAATGAAGTAAATCAGGAAATAGTGTTATTTAACATATTAAGTTATAATGTTGCAGGCTTAAAGAACAAATTATTTTTTTCCAATTTTTTCAACTATATTAAAAGCTTTGACGTCTTTATGCTTTATGAAACTCATGTTTTAGCCGGGGAAGAAATTAGATTCAGTAGCATTTTTAGAGATTATGAAGTGAAATGGATCCCAGCAATTAAGTCCAGTTTGTTCGGAAGAGGTAGCGGCGGCGAACTGCTAGGCTATCGGAAATCTCTTAAGATGGTTGAAATAAAGTTTAGAATGGTGGAAGGAATCTACGTACTTGATGTAATCATCAATGGAGAAACCCTTTGCATCGTTCCAATTTATCTAAACTGCAGTCATTGGTTGCGCGACTACGACAGGCTCTCCGATGTTCTTCAGTCTTTAAATTCGCCGGATCTTCTGCTTGCTGGAGACTTTAACGCAAGGTTAGGGTTATCGCAAAACAATTTTTCAAGTGGTCATGTGTCATCATTTATACATGCAACGAGGAAATCAAAGGACGACCTATGTGATGGAAAGGGCGTGAAGCTATTGGAAACTGCTGACGCGTATGACTGCACGATACTCAATGGAAGCTGTAAAGGAGACATGGATGGTGAACTTACCTTTATTCGTGGAACTTCATGCTCCGTTATAGACTACTGCCTATTATCAGGAAAATGGAAATCAATAGTCAACGCTTTTTCGATAGCAGCTCAAACGTTTTCCGACCATATGCCATTAGAAATATCGTGTGCAGTTTCGAATACTGGTGATGTGCCATTCGCAAAGCAGCTGGCTCTTCTGCCGAAGTTGGTTTGGAACAACAAATTTCTTGTCTCTTATCAAAATAAGCTGACTTCTGAGCTTGCGAGTCTAAGTGAACAAAATGCAGCGATACAGATCGACGATCTTACCGCTACAATAAAAAGGGCTGCACCGTTTACTGTAAATGCAAAACCTGTAGTCAGTAAGCAGAAGTGGTTCGACAGCGATTGTCTCAAGGCGAGAAATAGATCCTTTGCATTGCTAAGGCGCCTAAGGTCTAGTAACACTAGCTCGTCGAAAGAACTCTATGCCGAAGCCAATAAAAACTTTAAACGTCTTTGCATGGAAAAGAGAAAACAATTTAAACTGAAGACCATAGCAGTTCTCAACTCTGCAAGATCCTCTGCAGAATTTTGGAAAGCGGCTAAAATTGCTACTGGCAGACCGAATTTGATCTCGTCTTCTTTGCAAGCTTCTGAGCTCAGACAGTATTTCGAAAATCTACTCAACACCCCGCGGTTTTCCCCATTACCGCAATACGCAGCCCCATCATTTGCAGATGAACTTTTAGATGCGCCGTTTACTCTTTTCGAAGTGAAAAGCGCAATTGATTCGTCTAAAGTGAGAAAAGCCCCAGGCGACGACCGGATTCCTTTCGAGTTCTATAAGAATTGCTCTTCTGAATTTCTCATTGCGCTAACTAAGGAATTTAACAGGATTTTCGTAACAGCAAGTATTCCAGGAAGTTTCAAAAGAGCGATAATCTTTCCATTGCATAAAAAAGGAGAGCTAGATAACCCGGCAAACTACAGAGGCATTTCTTTTTTGAATACTTCGGTGAAACTATTTAGTGCTATGATATATAATAGGCTTATACAATGGATAGCTTCCAACAAGATCTTAAACGAGTACCAGGCTGGGTTCAGGAAGCATTATTCAACGCTGGACCACATTTTTACTATTACGAACATTGCGGAAACTTTTAAACACAACCGCAAAAAGCTATACGCCTTCTTTGTTGACTTCCGTGCAGCTTTTGACTCCATAGCGCGCAAAGCACTTTTCTATAAGTTGTATCAAATTGGTTTGTCAAGCAAAATTATTAAAGTTCTTGAAGCGATGTACGAGAACAATGTTGCGTACGTTTGGAATGGAGATTATGTATCGGAAGAATTTGAAACGCAAATGGGAGTTAAGCAAGGCTGCATACTAAGTACATTGCTCTTCATCCTATTTATAAATGATATAGCAGAGGAGGTGGGAAGAGGGATAGAATTTGGAGGTGTACGGATTCCAGCGCTGAAGTTCGCGGACGATATTGTGTTTTTGGCGGACACAGTAGAAGGGATGCAGCTTGTCATCAACCGTTTGGAAAGATACTGCAAGCAATGGAACTTGACGGTAAATCTAACGAAATCTAAGATGATGATTTTTAGAGATGGTGGAGGGAGGTTCTCCCGTAACGAAAAATGGTTCTATCAAGGTGAACGGGTGGAAATAGTAAAAGAATATAAATATTTAGGTGTGATAATAACATCTAACCTGAATATGAAAAAACACTTTGAATCTAATCTAGCAGCAGCTAAAAGAGCTATTTCATCAGTTTGGGGTCCTTGCATTGACAGCAAGTATATCGATCACTCCTCGAAAATAAAGCTTTTTCGTGCAACCGCGGCATCAATACTGCTGTACGGGGCCCAGATTTGGGGTTACCGCTATTACGAGGAAATTGAGAAGTTTCTTAGGTACTTTCTGAAGCGTATCTTTAAACTACCCTCTTGTACTCCAAATTATATGCTGCACTTAGAAACTGGAATGCCCCCACTCTTTTTGGATACCCTTAAGATGCATGCAGATTACATTGCTAGGGTAGGGGCGATGGAAAGGGAAAGGTTGCCCTGGATTGTCCTGAAGCATGTGATTTCAACAAGAGGTCACTTGGTGCAAAAGTGGGAGGATTTGGCAGTAAATTACGGATTGCGTTTAAGTATTGCAGCTGACTCGGATCCCTCGATGTTAAAACAAATGTTTACCAATATATTGAAAATGGCGGGTAACTCTTTGTACGATAAATGTCTCAATGAAGCACATGCATCGCAACATAGGCTGGTGTATCCTAGATTGAACCACAACCTCAAGGGAACCGCATCTACTTACCTTCTTAACCGCTATTCTCTTCAACTGATAAGCACAGTATTCAAACTAAGAGGTGAATTAGTAAATCTATACTATATTCCGCATCGAACCGATCTTCCATTATTATGTGACCTGTGTAACCTTAAAGAGAGGGAGGATGTATACCACTTCATTGGAAGATGCCCCATTTTAAGCGAATTCCGCGTGAGATACTTCGGACGATCTTTGCTGAGTTTTGACGAAGTTATTAATTTATTAAACGGCAGTCTTGGGTGGGAAACTTTATTCAACTACGCCTCAGCTGCTAGCCGCTACAGAAACCGTATATTGGAAGCCGATTTTTGAGCAGTACTTTTTATTTAAAGTTATTATTACTAGGTTACTATATTTATAATTTAAAATAGATTAATTGCCATTCTGGTAGACGGCCTTACGCCAAACCATAAACGACTAATTATTGTAAAATTTTGCAAATTTTAATGAATTACTAATAAAGTCACTACTACTACTACTACTACTACTTCTCTTTAGAACCGCATTCTTGTGAATTGGGACGACAAATCGATCTGCAGCGGCCATCCACCAATACGCCACCCTTTTTTTTGCTGGATTTTTTTCGTCTATCAGCCGGCACATACCACACGTCCACAAGCCCTACATTTTTGATCCAGTCGACCCGGATTAAGCAGCAGACTTGAGAAAACCCACCGGAGTTCCCTTTATCCCAAACCCAAAGGTAGGTGCTGTGCATAATTTTATTTAAAATAGATTATATGCGGATAGGATATATGTAATGTTATACATATAATGTGTTAGATATATTACGGTGCATTTCGAATCGATAGGCAAACGGTTTACCGCGATCACGTCATTACGGTTTTTTTTCTCTCGTTGGTCATTTGACTGAACAGTTATTTCCTCTCTTTTAACGGTGTACAGCTAGTGGTGAATCCCTTGGTCAGATTGACGAAGCATTTTCTCGATTTTCGAGTCATTTCAGACAATCTCGTTGATTTTTGTGTCTTCGGAATGAGGGTGATACCTTAGACGAAACGAGAACTCTTGTCATTCGTACAAAACACACTAGTGTTTCCGAAAGTTATTTCGCTGCAGTTGGATTGTTGATTGATCTTATTAATCAGAAGTCAATCCACAATACAAAAAGCAACGAACCGATTCCTATTCAAATCATTAAGACCGAATCGGAATGGTGTGTTAGAGTGCCTCCATGCGACGCAGAATGTTTTCAAGGTGACTACCAATCATGGCCGTCGTTTCGTGACATGTTCACATCGGTTTATTTGGAGCACCCTAAGCTAAGCAATGTGGAAAAGCTATATCACCTCCGCCTCAAAACGAAAAATGAAGCACATAATATTGTGGCGAAATTCTCTCTCACCGGTGATAATCTGCAAATAGCTTGGGAAGCTTTGAAAAACCAGTATGAGAACAAGCGAGTTCTCATCAATACTCAATTGAAGATTTTATTTTCCCTTCCTTCAATTACAACTGAGAATGGTGTCGCTTTGAGAAGGCTTCATAGAACTATAACTGATTCCTTAGCGATTCTCTCAAATTACAAGATTGCTATAGAAAATTGGGATCCAATTATAACATTTACTGTTTCACAGAAACTTCCGGAAAACACTTTGTTCCTCTGGGAACAAAGTCTTTCTAATCAAAGTGAAATCCCTACGTGGAAGGATATGGATGATTTTCTGTCTTCGAGATACAGAGTCCTCGAATCAGTTGAAGAAGTAAAACAAAATTGTAAGAAAAACGGCACCCCAAATGCAATTTCCAAAAAATTGAACAATTTTCACATTGAACAAAAGTATTCCGCTTGTAAACTGTGCAAAAGTAACCATCCCTTGCGATCGTGCAAGATGTTCTTAAGTATGGATTCTTCATCACGTAGAAAAGTAGTGCAAAGTCATAGGTACTGCTACAATTGTCTAGCACTAACCCACTCAGTATACGAATGCAAGAGTAAACATGCTTGCAGCCATTGCGGCAAAAAACATCACACCCTACTCCATGTTTCAAATGATTCCAAGGAACCTACCAAATCTAATGATACTAGTATCAGTTCCCCCGAATTGAATACTATTCCAATACAGTCCACTTCAGCAAATCAATTTAACCCTCCCCGACATATCTATCCATCAACTGAAATGGAAAAAAATCGGTCTGATGAAGATCCCCAACCTTCAACAAGCAATTTCCAAAGTCATGTTATTAGACAACACAAAAAGGTTTTACTAGCCACAGCGCTTGTAAAAGTTAATATGCACAATCGAACATTCTTGTTACGTGCTCTTATCGACCCTGGTTCCGAAGCGACGTTTGTTCTGCAATCGGTAGTGAACCGTTTAAAACTAGATACCTCTAGAACAAGTGCAACAATTTGCGGTATCGGCAAAGTTCAAAGTGAACTTTCAAGCAGTGTATGCTCTCTTACTCTAGAGTCACGCATAGACCCAACGGTTCAAATTCCTGTACATGCAATAGTATTGAAACGTTTGACAGGTAATCTTCCTTCCCGTAATATTGATATATCAAACTTGGTTGAGCTAAAGAGCTTAAAACTGGCAGAACCGCATTTCGATAAATCTTCTCCAGTAGATCTGTTAATAGGTGCTGATATCTATCCTCTTCTTTTACGTGATGGTGTAAAGCGAGAAACTGAAAATTCTCCAATCGCACAAAATACGGCATTCGGATGGATCCTCTCAGGACCATGTGAAGAGAACTTCACAAAGCCCACCTATTGCTCGTTCGTTAGTGAACTTTCGTTAGACAAACAAATTCAACAATTTTGGGAAGTTGAACAAGTTTCAGAGGTCAAACCCATGACTGAAGAAGATAAGTTTTGTGAAAACTTGTTTCTCAGTACGACAACTCGTACGCCAGAAGGGCGTTATATAGTCAAACTGCCATTTAAACCCAATGTCAAAGACAACTGTCTTGGCAATTCGCGAAATACTGCATATCTGCAGTATGTTCGCCAAGAAAAGCGCTTATTGAAAGACGTTGCTCTAAAGGAAGAGTATACTAAGGTCTTACATGAATACGTGTCCCTTAACCATATGGTTAAATTGTCTGAAACAGTTTCAAACCTTCAAAGTGATAATTTTTATTTACCCCATCACGCGGTCGTAAAACCCGACAGTACGTCAACGAAGGTAAGGGTAGTGTTCAACGTTAGTGCTCTTTCTGATTCCGGTATCAGTCTTAACGACATTTTGTACTGCGGTCCCTCTTTACAAAATGATCTACAAGCTGTATTGTTACGTTGGCGTAAATATCCCTATGTTTTCAACAGCGATATTGAAAAAATGTATCGACAGGTCTTTATCCATGAAGATCACCGTCGATATCAGCGAATCCTCTTTCGATCAACCTCCGATATCGAGGACTTTGAATTGAACAGAGTTACGTTCGGAGTAAATTGTGCGCCATACCTGGCAATTCGCACTTTGCAACAGCTAGCCGCGGATAAAGGACACAAGTACCCTTTAGCAAAAGAAGTGGTGCAATCTGACTTCTATGTTGATGATGTCTTTTCAGGGGGATTCAACATAGAGTCTGTAATCGCCCTTCAAGAAGAACTTAATTTGCTTCTTTCTTCTGGTGGTTTCTCCCTTAAAAAATGGACTGCAAATCACCCTCGATTACTGGAAAACATTCCAAAAGGTGATGTTTTGGACAAACACCTCCTATTACTAGATGAATGCTCCAACACTAAGGTTTTAGGTATTGGTTGGAATGCCAAGGAAGATTTCTTCTATATTCGATGTAAACCATTTACCGAGCCAAGCGCTCCTTTAACAAAACGCGAACTTCTTTCAAATATTGCAAAGCTATATGATCCGATAGGTTGGTTGGCCCCAACAACAATTTTGTTGAAAATTTTAATGCAGGATGTCTGGAAAGACAAAACGGACTGGGATTCTTCGATTAATCCAAATCGGTTGGAAATTTGGACGAACTTTGTTCAATCCTTTCCAATCATAAAGGGTATTAAAGTCCAAAGATGGATTAACTATTCCCCCGATTCTGCGGTTGAAATGCATGGATTTTGCGACGCATCTTTAAACGCTTATGCGGCATCCATATACTGCAGAGTAACTTCTCCATCCGGAGTCACGTGCACTCATCTTCTTTGTGCGAAGACGAAAGTGGCACCAGTTAAAGCTCTTTCAATCCCACGTTTAGAGCTCTGTGGAGCGGTCTTGTTGACCAAATTGATAAATAGCGTCCAATCCAGCTTACGCTTAGGAGATTGTCCCGTCCATCTTTGGACAGACTCTATGATTGTTCTTTATTGGATTCATGACCGTCCTTCTCGTCTAGAAACATTCGTACGAAACAGAGTATCCAAGATTCAAACAGAGAGTCCCAAAGGAAGCATATGGCGACATGTTCCTTCCGAACAAAACCCGGCTGACTTAAGTTCTAGAGGCGTAATGCCTGAACTTCTCGTTGACAATACCTTGTGGTGGTTTGGTCCCAGTTGGTTAAGGCTAGCATCAGAGTCTTGGCCCCACAATAAAATTAATAAGGATCCTACCTGGAATCTGGAAGAAAGGAAGGTTAAAGCCTTTGTCATTAAAAGCGACTCAGATTGCGATATTTTAAATCGTTTCTCAACGCTTCCAAGAGCTTTAAATGTGGTGGCGTATATCTTTCGCTTTTTCAAAAGGATTCATCCCACGAGTAGGGCAGATGGCGGATATACCTCCCATGCTCTCACTCACAAAGAGATCGCTTTTGTCAAACTTAGATTAACACAATTAACTCAAAAACTTTATTTGGCTACTGAGTACGAGGCGTTATCCAACTCGAAACTGTTATGCAAAACAAGTACAATTCTCTCTTTAAACCCTACCCTTGATCCCGAAGGCATTATGAGAGTGAATGGTCGATTAGCAAATGCTGATTTAGGATATCACGAAAAATTTCCTATAATTCTGCCCTATTCATGTCCTCTGTCACGACTCCTGGTGGATTTCATTCACAAAATCTCACTTCATGGAGGGAACCAGTTGATGTTACTGTTGATTAGAAATAATTATTGGATCCTTAAACTTAAAAATCTCATTAAGTCGTATTTGAACAATTGCAAGGCCTGTGTTTTACAAAAAAAGGCAGTTGCAAACGCAACTAATGGGGTCTCTCCCTTTAGAGAGAGTTAAATTTTCATTTCCTTTCGCTAATGTCGGTCTTGACTTTGCAGGACCCTTTGACTTAAAAGTTCAGAAGGGTCGATTTTATCAATCCCTAAAAGGGTACGCTTGCCTTTTTATTTGCTTATGCACTAAAGCCGTCCATCTAGAAGCAGTAAGTAGTCTTTCTACCGATGCGTTTCTGGCGGCGTTCGATAGATTTGTCGGAAGACGAGGCGTACCTCAGCAGCTTTTCTCCGACAACGGAACAAATTTTATAGGTGCAAACAATATTCTAACTAAGGAAATCCGCAAGGCAATTTCAGAAGCGACCTCAGAAGTCGAAAAGGCCTACCTCCCCAGAGACCTAAAATGGAATTTTATACCACCAGGCGCACCGCACATGGGCGGTCTTTGGGAGGCCGGTATTAAATCCTTCAAAACCCACTTCAAAAGGGTAGTGGCAAACTCAAAATTAACCTTTGAAGAATTCACAACGCTACTAGTAAAAATCGAATCCTGTATGAATTCTCGTCCCATTTCGTCGCTGAGCGAAGATCCATTCGAGCCCTTGCCTCTAACTCCAGGTCATTTCCTAAAGGGTTCACCCTTGCTTTCGTTACCGGAAGGTCACGGTAATGAACGCACGACACTGAAGAATTGGCAAGCGGTTCAACAAATGCTGCACTCATTCGCGAAACGGTGGAAAGACGAGTATTTGTCAGACCTCCAACGTAGACAAAGATGGAAATATCCTCAACGAAATGTTAAGCTTGGTGATTTGGTGGTGATTCGAAACGAGAACTTGCCGCCTACGATGTGGCGTCTGGGAAGGGTTACTGCGGTACATCCAGGGAAGGATGGAATGATTCGCGTCGCTACTGTCAAAACCCAAAATGGTGAGATTGTTCGCCCAATAGTAAAATTATGCCGGTTGCCCGTCGATAATGAAATGCTCCAAGTTCATCTAACTATGAAATAGATACAAATTGTCAGTATCTTAGATGAAAATGTATTTAGTTTATTATTTTGAATGCACAGCACCTAATTTCTTATTGACTTTGTAGAAATTTCGTACTCTTAACATAGGTATTATGAATTTACAATATGAATAATTATAGATATATCCCACTAATATGTGTGAGTGGGTAGGGGCACTCGTTAAACCAACCCCCGACGATGGATTTACTAACCCTGCTCAGGAGCGAGTTGAGGCGCTTCTTTAACAAATACCTCCACCGATGGATTAATTAATAAACTTTTTTTTTATAATCATTTTCTTCGACTTTTGCATTACTGCAAAGGGAGGCCGGAATGTTCACGGCAGTACATATTATCACCCTTTGTGTATACATTGAATAATCATGTAACGTTTATATTTCATAATTGTTAGGAATTAAAGTAAATTACTTGCATACTTTTAGGCTTCATCAGAGCCGACTTTGCACTCATGTTTAAAAACTACTCATGAGAACCTTACAGTAAAGTAAAACAATAACCATATAGAGGTACATACATATTACATATAACGTTAGTATTTTTTCACCACAGTGAGTGACCAAGAGGCACTCAGAAGAATTTACTTTTGTATACTTCACTTCTTGTCAGACTCTCACCCAGTAAAGACCATTATTCAGAAAAAAAAAGGTAATTTTTTGGTTTTCTTTATTTCTTTTGTACTCCACGATACTGCAAACAAGTTGTGTGTTTTTCTCTTTAGAACCGCATTCTTGTGAATTGGGACGACAAATCGATCTGCAGCGGCCATCCACCAATACGCCACCCTTTTATTTGCTGGATTTTTTTCGTCTATCAGCCGGCACATACCACACGTCCACAAGCCCTACACATTGCTCAAGTAGCCTTCTTGATGAAAACACAACCCGAACCGAGGTGGACCTTTTCCTCAGATTGGGGCCAATCTAAATGGGTAGTAACCCTCGGGGCAACCCTTGGGTTATGAAAGCTTTACTCATTAGCTATATAATGGGAGGATTGTAAAGTAATCAGGATGGTGAACGGGAGACGGGGATGGGGGCTGTAGTATTGTGCTACTATAGTCCTTCAGTCCATCTGTACTCTAGTAGCTTTCCAGATGAAAACAATCCGAACCAGTTGCAAAGTTGTTATATATGGATTTGACGGATTGACGAAATGTGATGGAACTTGATGAAAATAGATGAAAATTGAAGAAAAATTGAAGAAAATTGATGAAAATTGATGAAATTGTCGGACTTGATGAAATAAATGGATTTGACGGATTGATATATAATGGATTTGACGGACTTGATGTAATATGATGTAATTGATGAAAATGGAGGGAATTTTATGTATAAAATGGAATTGACGGATATGATGTATTGGACTTGAAGTTGGAGGTGGATCTTTTCCTCAGACTGGGCAAGGCAATCTAAGTGGGTAGTAATCCTCGGGGCAACCCTTGGATTATGAAAGCTCGACCATTAGCTATATAATGGTACCGCGGGAGATGGGGTCAGCCCCTGTACCAAATCTGGTGCAGCCCCATCATAGGGTTGGATTCGCGGGGGCTGTGGTTTATTCCGAATGCGGAGGCGAGTTGCGTTCTATGAACGAAGAGGTGTCATGATAGGCCTCCACACTCATACCAAATGAGTTTGTTATTTCCTAACCAAGTAGCAAATAATTGTACCAGGGTCGGTACTTGTACTGGCCCATTCTGTCTCAAAAAAGAAGACGATTGCGTAGACTACGGAAAGCCCTCCAAAGAGGTCAACGTTCCGATACGGAGGACTTGCATGAGCTCAAAATTGCACATAGGAATGCAATGCATGAGTACAAGAAATTGATAAAGAATACCAAAGAACAGGAGTGGAGAGCCTTTGCCGAAAGACACAGGGACGATCCGTGGGGTCGTCTCTTTCGTGTCTGTAAGGGGAGGCGTTCATCCACTGACGTAAGTGGTATCAGAGAGGGAAGTGTTGTGCACAACACATGGGTAGACTGCATGGGTGCGCTTATGAAGTCGTTTTTCCTAAGACCGGAGCGTCAAACTGCCCCGTCGGTTGGCGGGTTGGTTGATGTTCCCGGATTGGAGGCTGGAGAGGTTGGTTACGCAGTGGCACGACTCAGGTCTAGGAAGTCACCGGGCCTCGATGGGTTAACTGGGGAAATGGTGAGAGCCATTTGGATTGCTGCTCCTCAGTGTCTGATGGCTGTCTTTTCCGCATGTATGCGAGAGGGATATTTTCCCCTGGATTGGAAGAGTGCGAGGGTTCTTGTGCTTCTGAAGTCTGCGAGTGGGATCAGGTCTTCGCCTGGCTCATATCGCGGCATCAGCCTCCTTCCGGTACTTGGAAAAGTGCTGGAAGGGGTTATGGTGGGAAGACTGATGGAGTACCTGCCCGAACCACTTTGTACAAACCAGTTTGGCTTCACAGCTGGCCGCAGCATTGAGGATGCTTGGAGACATGTCATTGGATGTGTAGATCGGTCCGGGTACACATATGTCTTGGGCATCTTTGTTGACTTTAAGGGTGCATTTGACTTCCTCAGCTGGGACAGAATAATAGATCGATTAGAGGAAATAGGCTGTCATGAGAAGGGACTGTGGCAGAGTTACTTTTCTGATAGGAAGGCCAGGATCATCGGAGCCAATGGCGGCGTCAGTATGGGGGTTGAACGAGGTTGTCCACAGGGTTCTGTTGCGGCTCCATTTATATGGAACCTCATGTTTGATCCCCTGCTACGGAGCCTAAATCGACTATATGAATGCAGTGCCTTTGCTGATGATCTGCTCATCCTTGTCCAGGGAAATTCGAGGAATGAACTGGAGCGGGGAGGTGAAGCGGCTATGGCATTGGTTGGTGAATGGAGTGCTGAGGTAGGAGTTGCAGTGTCGACCGAAAAGACAGTGATGATGTTGCTTAAGGGCAAATTGTCGCATACTCGGCACCCGACTGTCAGAACGGGGGAATTTAGCCTAAAGTAAAAAAAGGAGGTTAAGTACTTGGGCATAACCATTGGTGAGAGGATGAACTTCCTACCTCATCTTAAAAAGGTGAGGGACAAACTCATGTCTCTTGCCCCCATGACAGCCAGGGTGCTTAGAAGTGAATGGGGCCTTACAAGAAGGGCAGTGCGCACTATATACGGCGGGCTTTTCGTTGCCTGTGCAACATTTGGCGCGTCGATTTGGGGTGACACGGTCAGGACTGTGGCGGGCAGAAGCGGGATTCTCTCTTGTCAAAGAGTGATCCTACTCTGCTCGTTGAGGGTGTGTCGTACTGTTGCCACTGATGCAGGTGTTGTTGGGTGTTCCCCCTCTGGATCTTGAGGTAATCCGTAAAGGCATTGCCTACAGGATCAGGAGGGGTCTTCCCCTTTCAGCAGCTGACTGGGTCACTAGTGATGAAGTAACCGGTTTGAACGTACGGGAATGGAAGGGATTGTTGTGGAACCATGTTCTGTCCGAGTGGCAGAGAAGATGGAACACCAGTGCTACTGGAAGGGTGACCTTCAAGTTTCTTCCGGATGTTGCAATGGCTGAATGTAGATCTGACCAGGGCTTTTCGCTGTACATGGGCTATCTTTTGACTGGTCATGGATCTCTTAATGCATTTTTGCATAGGAGGCAATTG
>OX421363.1:3922500-3930000 GCA_949126925.1 Cheilosia vernalis
GTAGAAATATTTAATAATCAATAGGGACGGATATTTCTAATGTTTTAATACAAAATTTAACCAGTGAATGGAAATCGCTTAGAAAAGTGTCGAAGACTGTACATATTCAAATCGCACGAATAGGTATCAACACAAAAAAGAGCAGGCGACGTTTTTATGTTCGACTAGGCACACGAAATCGGAAATCTGAGAGAAAATCTGAAGAAGGCGGATCGAATACTACATAAATGAGATTGTGAGGGAATAATAGAAGAGGCTAACTATTTGTTTGGGTTGTTTTACTGACAGTTTTTCTTCTCTTTTTTGGGTAAGAGTGGCTGGATTCCACTGAAGTCTATGTTATATTTACAAAAACTACATAATTCAAAAATCCCTACTATTATAAAACTAAGTCATTGTTTCCTTTGATTCTTGCTACACGTCACTTACAGCACCGGAGTGGGTTTGTATAGCTCTTATTATTTTGTTTTAAATTTGAGAAGTGGAACTCTGGCGAAGCAAGGCGAGCAAGGGTCAGCTAGTTCGTAAATATTTTCATTATTGAAAATTTCAATCAATTCTAAACGACTTTGTTAAGGGCAAGGTGTTGTAAGTGGTTGAGCAGCTGCCATACTGCGATCCACTGAAGCTTATCCTTTGCTGAATGATTCGAGTTAAATATTTAACAAGGCATATAGTTTCTAATAAATATGTGCTGTATTACCACATATGTTATATAGAAATTCCCTATGCTAAGACATATTTTACCGAATTATTATTATTAAAAAATTTTGAAAATTTTTTTGTTGTTATATATTACATTTTAGTATATACACAAGAAAAGTTCTTTATTAAAAGTTTTGAACGCATAAAGATATATTTATGATATTTGTTTATTATAATATATTTATATATGAAAAACGTTGGTTGCGCTTATGGTCGATTTTGAGCAATCACGGCACCCATCGCGCGTATAGCTTTCTCATGTCCAAATATTCATGTTAAATATTATATACTCGCTTATTTGAGATACCTGATGCCTTAGCCATCTCACGAATCTAGATTCTACGATCGTTCAATATCATTCCATGGATTTTATCGATGATTGCTGGCGTAACTACATCTTTTTGACGTCCTGAACGTTTGTGCTGCTACAACCACAATGGAACTCAGTAAATTACTTTTTAACCATTGATATTGATGGTGCAGATACCAAATAGTATCTATCTAGCCTGTCATTGGTTTCGGTAATGGTTTTTTTACATAAAAAATAATTTTTAATCAGCACACGAAATTCAAGTTTTTCCATTTCTATGAAAATTGTAGAGATTCATGACTTTATATGGCTATCAAACAAAAATTAAATGCCGCCGACTACTCAAAATTTCACAGTAGTCTTATAAGAGATGATAGTTGACGATTGTAAAAGAAAAATATATTATTACAGAGCAAAATATACAAAAGGTTATTAACAAAACAAACTGCCCCATTGTATTATTTATACACTTTATATATGAAAATATATTTTTTATGAAAAAAAATAAATACATAAATACATAAAATAAATACATAACAAATATATCTTTTACGCATATAATTATAAAAAAAAAAAAAATTTAATTCATGGAAAAAGTTTAAGTCGATGAAAATAAATATTTGATAAACCGTCGTTTCTACACTATTATGAGAAATGTGTAAAAATGACACATTTGTGGGTAAAATGAAAATTGTGAATGCAAGTCAATTTATTCTCCTTTATGATAAGAAATTGTCGGGAACATATAAAAATGCTTATAAATTGAGGTTTTCAATGGTTTTTGGCACAATAAAGAAAACTTTTATATTATGACTAGCTGACCCGTGCTCGCCTTGCTTCGCCAGAGTTCCACTTTTCAAATTTAAAACAAAATAATAAGAGCTATACAAACCCACTTCGGTGCTGTAAGTGACGTGTAGCAAGAAACAAAGGAAAGAATGACTTAGTTTTATAATAGTAGGGATTTTTTAATTATGTAGTTGTCGCACATAAAAACGTCACCTGTTCTTTTTTGTGTTGATACCTATTCGTGCGATTTGAATATGTACAGTCTTCGACACTTTTCTAAGCGATTTAAATTCACTGGTTAAATTTTGTATTAAAACATTAGAAATATCCGTCCCGATTGATTATTAAATATTTATACATAAATAATTTACAAAAATTGATTCACTCGATGCAATGCCTTTCTTTGCTGGAGAAAAAAATCACTAAAATGTAAACAAACTCTACCAGTTGTCAAATTCAAACGCACTTGTTATTGGTAAATCTGAAAAAATATCTTGGTTCGCAAAAGTGCTCTGAAATTTGAAAAAGATTGCTTTATTTGTACCAAGCGAACATATAAATTGCTCTGAGAGAAAAAAAAGTGCTCTCAGAGCGCCCAATCGAATACCACATTACATTCAAATTATTAAATTTCCCTAGCGAACAAAAAAATCGACAACAGCGCCACCTATCGGGTCCAAAACTATCCTATCTTTCTAGCTGCATACAACCATGCACACATACAAAGTTTCATTGAGATCGGTTGAGTTTCTCAAAAAAATCGACAACAGCGCCACCTGTCGGGTCCAAAACTATCCTATCTTTCTAGCGGCACACAACCACGCACACAAACCAAGTTTCATTGAGATCGGTTGAGTTTCTCAAAAAAAATCGACAACAGCGCCACCTATCGGGTCCAAAACTATCCTATTTTTCTAGCTGCATCCAACCATGCACACAAACAAAGTTTCATTGAGATCGGTTGAGTTTCTCAAAAAAATCGACAACAGCGCCACCTATCGGGTCCAAAACTATCCTATTTTTCTAGCTGCATCCAACCATGCACACGAACAAAGTTTCATTGAGATCGGTTGAGCTTCTCAAAAAAAAAAACGACAAAAGCGCCACATATCGGGTGTCGGTCGCTCGGTGTCGATGACGCGGTTTCGTTTTAAAAGTAACCCAAATTCATTAATTTCTTCTTATCTAAAAGTGCCCAACGCGCCTAAAGAAATAATAACCTCAAAAAAACATAAGGCAGAAAAGGTGCAGTTGCATATGCATGCATACGAAAAAAAACAATACCGAGCACAAACGGGATTCGTTCGTAGCATGCATCATCAGATCACAATCAATATAGCGCATTTTAAATCACAATTGAGTGTGACTCCCTCCCAATCTCAATTACATTACATACCTGACCTGACCTATCTCCCTCCCACCCATGCACCACATTAATACTCCACCCATAAGGCCACAACTCCACTCTCTCCACTATCACCATCACCAGTTCAATTTCAATTTAAAAGAAGTGAGAAAAAAAAAAACAACACAAAGCACAAAAGGTGTATGAAACAAAAGAGAAACAAAAAGCATACAGCATTCAGCAGAGAGAGAAACAGGTTTTGCCGCACACACACACAAAATTTCCTCCACTGAATGCCGGGCAAATCCAACGATCTAGCTTCAATCGAACATTTTACTTTTTTGAGCTGTATAAAATTTATAGTTTAATGCTTATTGTACAGCTTCAGGACTACGTACAAAGATGAATTATATCTTAAAATCTTTGTACATAATTGAACTTTATATTAAAAAAAAAACCTATTTTATTCGGTTGAGTCATTCCAAAGCTAGGAGCTAGAAGGCATTCGAGAATTACAACTATTGTTAGATATCAGCTTAAATCTCCGCTTCCGGACAGCGGATAATGATTAAACATTATCCTAAATTCTAATATCGACAATTTCCAATGCAATTGTGAAAACCGAAATCAATTTCGTGCAGTACTTCCTGTGCCTTTAGCACACACCCTATTTAAAGCCTGAAAAAAGTTACAGTTTTATTATTAGTAAGGATAAGGATAAGGATAAGGATAAGGATAAAAAAAAAATAAAAAAATATTTTTTATAAAATTTTGAGTAATGAGTATAATTTGTTGCTTACATATCGAAACTCATAAAAATAAAGAAAAGAAGTGGATTTGGATAAAAATATTTTTGGCTGGTGGCGTTTTCTGAAAAAAGGAAATGGAAATATTCTATATATGAATATAAAGAATTGTAAATTCTTAGTAATATCTTTGTATATACATTCCTATAGTAGCGCCAAGAAATCTAATAAAAATGTTGTACCAGTATCCCACAGAAGCTTTGGCGCTTCAGTCGCTCAATAATGAAAACTGGTTTGTGCCCTTAATTGATTTAGAGGGAGCTTTAAGTTTTTATCGGTGTTTCGTCAAAACAAAAGCTATATTTGAACGAACGAAATTGATGTGATAAACAAAACAACAGTAATATTTTTGCTGTTTGTTCTGACGAAAACGAAAGTCTGGCAAATCTACTATGTATTATAGATTTTGTCAAAGAAAATAATTTGTTTATTTTGGACTGGTTGCCATATTTAATTTTTTCTCTCCGATCACTATCTAAGATTTGTTTGCAAATTGTCTAAATCCGTCAACATAGCAATGTAGTATTTTCAGCTAGGTACTATAGAAGTATAGGTAGTTTATGAAGCGGGAGAGCCTTCGAGGGGCTCTGGCACTGCTCTGGCACTGCTTTTTATATTAAGGAGCCTATTGTGTAGGTGCATAAAACATGAACATGTAGGTGGATATTCAATTGCAAGATGCAGGCGCTACTCCTATTTTATGTTTTGTATTTAACAGCAAACGCTTGTGTTTGTTTTTCCTACTAATTTACGATGACTTCAGTCTTTGGTGGATTCCAAAGATCAGTTGCATGTCATTCTTTGCATGGGTGTTGGAGCATGAGCGGTGGAGGGAATTCTCTACGGAAAGTTGCCGCAAAGTCCGATTTGAGGAGGGTTTCGACTTAGAGAGAGAGTCGACTGTATGGGAAAATTAAAATCTTGTGTCTAAGTTTCAATACATTTGATCGACTTAAGGTAGATCGACTACATAGTTTTTTTTTCCGATTCTGTGAGTTCTTCTTTGTAGGTACCTTTCTTTAACTTTAATATTCCCACTTTTAAGACTTCCCCATCAAAATTTCGATGCATGTAAAAGTACGGTAGTCCGCTAGACGAGCAGAAGATCCCATAACCCTCCGACGAGCTAAGCACTGGCTTAAACAAGCATGCCTGCCTTGCTTTGGTGACCGGATAGCCCTTCCATCGAAGTTAAAATTGAGATTCCTGTGTGTCTAAGGTGGAAGGGTTACTAATATCGAAAGATGGTAGATTACCTGTAAGACGTTTTAAAACAATAGCATTAACGACGGCGTTAAACGACTGTATGTGCCTCAAACTCAAGACTAAAGAGCATAGTTTTGATGAAGTTGTGGTAACGAACGACAGAGCTCATACCTGAAATTCTGGCCTGAATGGGCCTTCAGGAAGTCGAAGCCTGCACTGTGCATCTTCGTAGATAAAACTAGCCTCCGATCCAGGATCGCGAAGAGGACGAAGAGAGAATCTTTTACCAAGATAAAAGATATCGATTAATGCAGTTGCAAGAATAATTACACGTTCACTATTTTTGGAAAAAAAAAGAATGGACTTGTAAATTGGGCGTTGTACTAGTCACTAGTGGACAGTATGTGTTGTTGAGAGACTTTTTGAGAAGTACTCGTATTATTAGTAGAATGTTTATCCTGGTTCCTGGTGCACTTGTGCTTGATGAGTAGTAGTATTAGTAGTTGTAGTAGTACAGCGACTTTATTAACATTTAAAATAATTTTATAATTTTTTTGTTCGTATTTACAAACAATATTAAATAAGTCTTTTATTTGACAATTTAGCTATCAAAACTACAATGACTAATGACTTGAAATTCCTATGTACAATTTCTTATGTTCAAAAATCGCCTTCCAAGATACCAGCGTGCTCGATATACTTGTTTTCGATGCATCCCCCAAACTGATGAAACGGCTATTTTAGCTACTGCTAGATAAGCCTCGAAGTGATTTGTCATACTTACACTTAGGTTAGATGTAATTATCACACCCAAGTATTTATACTCTTTCACTACTTCAGCGCGTACACCCTGATAGGACCATTTTTCGTTGCGAGAGTATCTTCCACCACCATTTCTAATTTTCTGATTTTGAGGTGGCCTTAGGTTAGGTTAGGTTAGGTTGAGTGGGGTTGTGAGTTCATCACAAAAAGACCAGGCAGCATAGTGGGCCCATCGCCATCCCCAGGGAACCGTTACGGTTAAAAACCTAAACCAAATCGCCCAAACAATCAATTTCCCTGCATTGAGGTGGTCTTTGAGCCTTAAGATTTGAATCCCTAATATCAGAAACTGATTCTAGGATTTGATATTGCTTGGTTAGAAATGCGTCCAATTCTGAATTGACAAAACATTTTTTATATTTTAAATTTGTAAAAAATTCACACAACAAATACAAATCGAAACCCAACGACAAAAAATTTTCTAATGAATGAAGGAGTAAAAATCTCAACGAAAGCTTTTTTATAAGGAATAAAATTATCAAAGGCTCAAAGCTCTCAGTAATTTATTTCTCGATTTGGTATGAGTAGCGACACCTATTAGGTTACTGGTACTACTGGATTGGCGCTACTATAGGAATGTATATACAAAGGTAATATGAAAGAAAAATATAAATATGAAAATGCTGCAAAATGAACTATACTATATCTGGCTAAACTGAAAATTGTGAATTCAAGTCAGTTTAGTCTCATTCATGATAAGAAATTGTCGTGAACATATAAAGCCTGTGCCTTGATTTTGTGCGGTTTTTTCCGCAATGGCGGTGTCGGAAAGGGTTCACGTATAGGCGGATTCTATAAATGTGTGAGTGATGTCGCGAACTGACAACTTCCAATTTTTCATGTTCTTATATCGCTTTGTTCCTGCAAATTCCAGGCGAGCTTTCCCACACGCGACCTTTTTAGGTAGCGAGAAGGATGTCGGATGAGAAGAAATGACAACAGCGTGACCGTTGTGCGACAATCTGGTACCTTTTTTGAGGACACTAATACAATTTGTTGTTCCTTTGTTCCTTTTTATTATTTGGAAAATTCACATTTTAGGACTATTCGCATGAGAGCCAATGGCGAACGAACTACGAACAAGTGAATTTTTTTACACTTCAATCACTTCAATCATTGTTTAATGTTAAATGCGATAGAATTTTTTCATTCGTAGGTTTGTGGATCCGCGAATGTTTTATGTGGATTGTGAATAAAGTGTGACTATTCGCTGCAAGAATTTTCAATTGCTGTAATAATTGTAAATTGAGCTATTTAAATCGATTGAGAGTCCGATTTTTTTTTAGATTAGACTTAAGATTTATTAAATTTAATGCTTTGGTGGTAAATAGTATAAAAATCAATTTTCAATTCATAAATACAATTAAATTCATTTGTTCGCAATTCGCGCTCATGTGAATAGTACTTCAAAAAGTTTTCAAAAAATGTGATTTCAAAATGAATATGTTTAAAAAAATAAAGCGTAAATAGTGTAAAGCCGGCTACTTGTTAAATATTGGGAGAAAATACTGAATTTA
>OX421363.1:3935000-3985000 GCA_949126925.1 Cheilosia vernalis
AATGTATAAATCTGAATCTTCGTATTCTATATTATCTATTTGTTTTGAGGGAATGTCTAGCATAAAAATATAATATGCTGAAATAATATAGAATTGCCCTTACATTTGATAATATATATATATAGAAAGGATAAAGAAAATAATGTTAACATGTTAACATAAATAATAAAAAGGCCAAAAATACAATGAAAGAGAAAAGTATATAAAATATTTTTATTATTTAAGCTGTGTTAAACAACCTCAACTCATATGAGATAACTCCCCGAATTTAAGCATATTAATGAGGGAAGGAAAAGAAACTAACAAGGATTTTCTTAGTAGCGGCGAGCGAAAAGAAATCAGTTCAGCACTAAGCCATTTTGTCTTTATGGCAAATATGGGATGCAGTGTATGGAACATCTATAATCTAGTATGAGAAATTAACGATTTAAGTCCTTCTTAAATGAGGCCATTTACCCATAGAGGGTGCCAGGCCAGTATAACGTTAATGATTATTAGAAGATGTTTCCAAAGAGTCGTGTTGCTTGATAGTGCAGCACTAAGTGGGTGGTAAACTCCATCTAAAACTAAATATAACCATGAGACCGATAGTAAACAAGTACCGTGAGGGAAAGTTGAAAAGAACTCTGAATAGAGAGTTAAATAGTACGTGAAACTGCTTAGAGGTTAAGCCCGATGAACCTGAATATCCGTTATGGAAAATTCATCACTAATACTATGGTATTTATAATATTATAGAAATGGTGCGCAATTTTTCCATATAAGGACATTGTAATCTGTTAATGTAATAAATATTTATTAAAAGATCTTACACATAAGCTTATTCAAATTAGTTATTTTCGGATTTGTAACATAGAATAAATGTGTTGGATTTAATAAATCATTGACAGATTTAATTATAATGTAGTGCTCAAATTTTGAAAGAATTTTACAATAGTATGATAATTTAATTTGTTGTATTTATTGTATGCGCTTATATGATTTACAATGCGATAGATTCAGGATACCTTCGGGACCCGTCTTGAAACACGGACCAAGGAGTCTAACATATGTGCAAGTGATTGGGTATTTTTAATAAAACCCAATGGCATAATTAACTTAACTGTTTTTTAAATGGGATTAGGTTATATTTTATTATGAAATATTAATTCAATCCCGGGGCGTTCTATACAGTTATGTATAATAATATTTATATTATTTATACCTCTAACTAGAGCGTACCTTGAGCATATATGCTGTGACCCGAAAGATGGTGAACTATACTTGATCAGGTTGAAGTCAGGTGAAACCCTGATGGAAGACCGAAACAGTTCTGACGTGCAAATCGATTGTCAGAATTGAGTATAGGGGCGAAAGGCCAATCGAACCATCTAGTAGCTGGTTCCCTCCGAAGTTTCCCTCAGGATAGCTGGTGCATTTAAAAATTATGTAAAATAATCTTATCTGGTAAAGCGAATGATTAGAGGCCTTAGGGTCGAAACGACCTTAACCTATTCTCAAACTTTAAATGGGTAAGAACCTAACCTTTCTTGATATGAAGGTATAGGTTGTGATATATTGTGCCCAGTGGGCCACTTTTGGTAAGCAGAACTGGCGCTGTGGGATGAACCAAACGTAATGTTACGGTGCCCAAATTAACAACTCATGCAGATACCATGAAAGGCGTTGGTTGCTTAAAACAGCAGGACGGTGGACATGGAAGTCGTAATCCGCTAAGGAGTGTGTAACAACTCACCTGCCGAAGCAACTAGCCCTTAAAATGGATGGCGCTTAAGTTGTATACCTATACAATACCGCTAGAGTAGATCATTTATATTTAATTTCGATTGAATATGAATTTTGAAACTTTAGTGAGTAGGAGGGTACAATGGTGTGCTTAGAAGTGTTTGGCGTAAGCCTGCATGGAGCCGCTATTGGTACAGATCTTGGTGGTAGTAGCAAATAATCGAATGAGACCTTGGAGGACTGAAGTGGAGAAGGGTTTCGTGTGAACAGTGGTTGATCACGAGTTAGTCGGTCCTAAGTTCAAGGCGAAAGCCGAAAATTTTCAAGTTAGAATTAAATATATGTATACACAACTTGTTTGTATATAAAAGTTTAAAGTACTTGATTATTTTTGAACGAAAGGGAATACGGTTCCAATTCCGTAACCTGTTGAGTATCCGTTTGTTATTAAAAATGGGCTTTTTGCTCATCCTGGCAACAGGAACGACCATAAAGAAGCCGTCGAGAGATATCGAAAGAGTTTTCTTTTCTGTTTTATAGTCGTACTACCATGGAAGTCTTTCGAAGAGAGATATGGTAGATGGACTAGAAGAGCATGACATTTACTGTTGTGTCGATATTTTCCCCTCGGACCTTGAAAATTTATGGTGGGATTACGCAAACTTCTCAACAGGCCGTACCGATATACGCAGCTGGTCTCCAAGGTGAAGAGTCTCTAGTCGATAGAATAATGTAGGTAAGGGAAGTCGGCAAATTAGATCCGTAACTTCGGGATAAGGATTGGCTCTGAAGATTGAGATAGTCGGGCTTGAATTGGAAGCAATAACATGGTTTATGTACTCGTTCTGGGTAAATAAAAATTTTCGAATTTTGTTCCCCGGACAGTAGTTTACGTAACCAATTGTGGAATTTTCTTGCTAAAAGTCTTGAGATATATCGCAAGGTATGTTCTTTTGATTTATAACGACTATCAATTAACAATCAATTCAGAACTGGCACGGACTTGAGGAATCCGACTGTCTAATTAAAACAAAGCATTGTGATGGCCCTAACGGGTGTTGACACAATGTGATTTCTGCCAGTGCTCTGAATGTCAAAGTGAAGAAATTCAAGTAAGCGTTTATATTGCATACATACATACAATATATAATATTGTATTGCATATATTCGGTTTTTTTTTTTTTATTATTTTGAACGAATGTTCTGTCTTTGAGTAAATCAAAAGACGTGAACAAATTAAAGTCATATGTTGCACTTAAGTTTCAATAATGAAATAAAAGTTTAACGGTTCATTTTTGTACTGGACATACGCAGCAATATTCTTTAGTTAATATAAATATAGAAAAAAAACTGACATTATATGAAAAAGAAAATTTAAATACTCTAAGCGGTGGATCACTCGGCTCATGGGTCGATGAAGAACGCAGCAAACTGTGCGTCATCGTGTGAACTGCAGGACACATGAACATCGACATTTTGAACGCATATCGCGGTCCATGCTGTTATGTACTTTAATTAATTTTGAAGTGCTGCTTGGACTACATATGGTTGAGGGTTGTGAGACTATGCTAAATAAGTTGCTTGTATATGAAGAAGAAAATAAAATTAATTTTTTATTTGACTGGACTGGACATACGCAGCAATATTCTTTAGTTAATATAAATATAGAAAAAAAACTGACATTATATGAAAAAGAAAATTTAAATACTCTAAGCGGTGGATCACTCGGCTCATGGGTCGATGAAGAACGCAGCAAACTGTGCGTCATCGTGTGAACTGCAGGACACATGAACATCGACATTTTGAACGCATATCGCGGTCCATGCTGTTATGTACTTTAATTAATTTTGAAGTGCTGCTTGGACTACATATGGTTGAGGGTTGTGAGACTATGCTAAATAAGTTGCTTGTATATGAAGAAGAAAATAAAATTAATTTTTTATTTGACTTTTAAAATATGCTAAAGCACATGTTATATTATTGAATTTATATTATAATAAAATTCATAATATTAATATATACATAATATATATACCTCTAAATGTATAAATCTGAATCTTCGTATTCTATATTATCTATTTGTTTTGAGGGAATGTCTAGCATAAAAATATAATATGCTGAAATAATATAGAATTGCCCTTACATTTGATAATATATATATATAGAAAGGATAAAGAAAATAATGTTAACATGTTAACATAAATAATAAAAAGGCCAAAAATACAATGAAAGAGAAAAGTATATAAAATATTTTTATTATTTAAGCTGTGTTAAACAACCTCAACTCATATGAGATAACTCCCCGAATTTAAGCATATTAATGAGGGAAGGAAAAGAAACTAACAAGGATTTTCTTAGTAGCGGCGAGCGAAAAGAAATCAGTTCAGCACTAAGCCATTTTGTCTTTATGGCAAATATGGGATGCAGTGTATGGAACATCTATAATCTAGTATGAGAAATTAACGATTTAAGTCCTTCTTAAATGAGGCCATTTACCCATAGAGGGTGCCAGGCCAGTATAACGTTAATGATTATTAGAAGATGTTTCCAAAGAGTCGTGTTGCTTGATAGTGCAGCACTAAGTGGGTGGTAAACTCCATCTAAAACTAAATATAACCATGAGACCGATAGTAAACAAGTACCGTGAGGGAAAGTTGAAAAGAACTCTGAATAGAGAGTTAAATAGTACGTGAAACTGCTTAGAGGTTAAGCCCGATGAACCTGAATATCCGTTATGGAAAATTCATCACTAATACTATGGTATTTATAATATTATAGAAATGGTGCGCAATTTTTCCATATAAGGACATTGTAATCTGTTAATGTAATAAATATTTATTAAAAGATCTTACACATAAGCTTATTCAAATTAGTTATTTTCGGATTTGTAACATAGAATAAATGTGTTGGATTTAATAAATCATTGACAGATTTAATTATAATGTAGTGCTCAAATTTTGAAAGAATTTTACAATAGTATGATAATTTAATTTGTTGTATTTATTGTATGCGCTTATATGATTTACAATGCGATAGATTCAGGATACCTTCGGGACCCGTCTTGAAACACGGACCAAGGAGTCTAACATATGTGCAAGTGATTGGGTATTTTTAATAAAACCCAATGGCATAATTAACTTAACTGTTTTTTAAATGGGATTAGGTTATATTTTATTATGAAATATTAATTCAATCCCGGGGCGTTCTATACAGTTATGTATAATAATATTTATATTATTTATACCTCTAACTAGAGCGTACCTTGAGCATATATGCTGTGACCCGAAAGATGGTGAACTATACTTGATCAGGTTGAAGTCAGGTGAAACCCTGATGGAAGACCGAAACAGTTCTGACGTGCAAATCGATTGTCAGAATTGAGTATAGGGGCGAAAGGCCAATCGAACCATCTAGTAGCTGGTTCCCTCCGAAGTTTCCCTCAGGATAGCTGGTGCATTTAAAAATTATGTAAAATAATCTTATCTGGTAAAGCGAATGATTAGAGGCCTTAGGGTCGAAACGACCTTAACCTATTCTCAAACTTTAAATGGGTAAGAACCTAACCTTTCTTGATATGAAGGTATAGGTTGTGATATATTGTGCCCAGTGGGCCACTTTTGGTAAGCAGAACTGGCGCTGTGGGATGAACCAAACGTAATGTTACGGTGCCCAAATTAACAACTCATGCAGATACCATGAAAGGCGTTGGTTGCTTAAAACAGCAGGACGGTGGACATGGAAGTCGTAATCCGCTAAGGAGTGTGTAACAACTCACCTGCCGAAGCAACTAGCCCTTAAAATGGATGGCGCTTAAGTTGTATACCTATACAATACCGCTAGAGTAGATCATTTATATTTAATTTCGATTGAATATGAATTTTGAAACTTTAGTGAGTAGGAGGGTACAATGGTGTGCTTAGAAGTGTTTGGCGTAAGCCTGCATGGAGCCGCTATTGGTACAGATCTTGGTGGTAGTAGCAAATAATCGAATGAGACCTTGGAGGACTGAAGTGGAGAAGGGTTTCGTGTGAACAGTGGTTGATCACGAGTTAGTCGGTCCTAAGTTCAAGGCGAAAGCCGAAAATTTTCAAGTTAGAATTAAATATATGTATACACAACTTGTTTGTATATAAAAGTTTAAAGTACTTGATTATTTTTGAACGAAAGGGAATACGGTTCCAATTCCGTAACCTGTTGAGTATCCGTTTGTTATTAAAAATGGGCTTTTTGCTCATCCTGGCAACAGGAACGACCATAAAGAAGCCGTCGAGAGATATCGAAAGAGTTTTCTTTTCTGTTTTATAGTCGTACTACCATGGAAGTCTTTCGAAGTGAGATATGGTAGATGGACTAGAAGAGCATGACATTTACTGTTGTGTCGATATTTTCCCCTCGGACCTTGAAAATTTATGGTGGGATTACGCAAACTTCTCAACAGGCCGTACCGATATACGCAGCTGGTCTCCAAGGTGAAGAGTCTCTAGTCGATAGAATAATGTAGGTAAGGGAAGTCGGCAAATTAGATCCGTAACTTCGGGATAAGGATTGGCTCTGAAGATTGAGATAGTCGGGCTTGAATTGGAAGCAATAACATGGTTTATGTACTCGTTCTGGGTAAATAAAAATTTTCGAATTTTGTTCCCCGGACAGTAGTTTACGTAACCAATTGTGGAATTTTCTTGCTAAAAGTCTTGAGATATATCGCAAGGTATGTTCTTTTGATTTATAACGACTATCAATTAACAATCAATTCAGAACTGGCACGGACTTGAGGAATCCGACTGTCTAATTAAAACAAAGCATTGTGATGGCCCTAACGGGTGTTGACACAATGTGATTTCTGCCAGTGCTCTGAATGTCAAAGTGAAGAAATTCAAGTAAGCGCGGGTAAACGGCGGGAGTAACTATGACTCTCTAAGGGTGTTGTAGAACGGAACGGAAGCTTGCCATAGGTTAGCAACCAATTCCTTGAGGTGCTCTAAGTAAATTAGCAGCGCAAAGGAAGATACTCATAGAGTAACTTCTGATTCCTTGAGGTGTTCATACAACGGAAAGGTTACTAATATTAGAAACTGATTCCCTTGAGATCATAGATGTGCCTCTTCTCCACCTCCGCGTGGTTCCTGCCGGAAACAGACTTGGTCTGGCTGACGGAGTAGGCTTAGTAGGTCCCTGGGGTTGCCAGCCCCTTCGACCTCCCATTGTTGGCCCAAACACACAAAGACAGCCTCGGATAAACAACCCTGAGCCCACTGGCTCTGGGACCCAACAAGCAAATAACCCCCAACAACCCTCATCCCCATCCTTCCAATGTTCTCTTTGCTCTAGATCCTTTGGCACCAAAACCGGCCTAGGAGTCCATCGACGCCGCGCACACCCGGACGAATTCGACGTCATAAGGAGCAGAACAGACATCAAAGTCCGCTGGACAGAAGAGGAAACTAAAATGCTAGCGATGAAAGAAGCTGAACTGGAAGAAGAAGGTGGTGTCCGTTTCATCAACCAAACGCTGTCACTACACTTCCCAGAAAGAACAGTCGAAGCGATCAAAAAGGCTAGGCAAAAAGTCACATATCGCCAAGATGTCATAAGCTTCAGGACTCAGCTGGCCACAAGCATACGCAGAACACCATCAATGCCACCTCAGTCCACCTCAACACCAGACGATATCATCATGAATCACATCCGGAACCTCCGCCCGCTGACCACCACAAGCTACAGGAGTGACAACCTCGATGACATAGTCCAACACGCATCCCTGGTAGGTAAAGAAGGAACAGTCCTACGCCTGGGTCTCTACCTCAGGGACATCTTCCCTCCACGATCCTCTAGGCCTCGACCCCAGACTGCCGCACCCCCGCCAACAAACCGCAGGCAAAGGAGGAGGGCCGAATACAAGGCCATGCAAACAAATTGGAGCAAACACCAAACAAGATGTATAAAATCCCTGCTGGAAGGACCAACACAAGCCATCATACCACCCACCAATGTAATGGAGCCATACTGGAGAACAATAATGGAACACCACTCTTCACTGTCACCCGAAGACGAAAATCTCCACCAGCACCTCGAAGCACTATGGGCGCCTATTACAGAGGAAGAAATCACAGGTTGCAGACCTGCCCTATCCACATCACCTGGACCAGATGGCGTCACTGCAAGGCAACTTCGCTCAGTTCCCGTTGAAATATTAGTACATGTCTATAACCTAATCCTATGGTGCAGGAAGCTGCCACAGCACCTCAACGAGTCCAAAACCACCTTGATTCCAAAGAAGCCAAATTCAAGTGAACCTGGCGACTTCCGCCCCATTACAGTCACCTCAACGATCTCAAGACAACTCCATGGCATCCTGGCTAGGAGACTCGCCTATGCCATAGACCTAGACCCAAGGCAGCAGGCATTTAGAGAGACAGATGGGAGCGCAACGAACGTAGCAATAGTTGATCTCCTCCTCGGCCACCACCATGAGAGACACGCCAGCTGCTACATCGCCGCCCTGGACGTTGCAAAAGCCTTTGATTCCGTTTCCCACGACACCATCTTCGGAACACTCAGATCATACGGAGCCCCCAACGAATTTGTGGACTATATGCGAGCTGTATACGCTGACTCGACCACCAAGCTATGTACAGGAGGACTTATGACGAGGTCGATCAAGCCAAGGAGTGGGGTCAAACAAGGTGACCCCCTATCCCCGACCCTCTTCAACATGGTCATCGATCGACTCATTCGATCCCTCCCAAGGGAAATAAAATGTAGCATAGGATCAGCTAGCACCAACTGCATCGCTTTTGCCGATGATCTAATTCTGTGCGCCACAACACCCATGGGCCTGCAGAAACTTTTAGACCACACAACCAAGTTTCTGACATCTTGCGGCTTAGCACTCAACCCGGCTAAATGCATCACCATTAGCATTAAAGGACAGGCGAAATTGAAAAACACAGTCGTTGAGCAAAGGCAATTCCATGTATCAGGACAAGCAATACCATCGCTTAAACGATCTGATGAATGGAAGTATCTAGGTATTAAGTTCACGGCCAACGGACGATGCAAAGTGGACCCATGGGAAGAACTAGTCCCCAAACTCGATCGAATTAGCCGTGCCCCGCTTAAGCCACAACAACGCCTGCACGTCCTAAGGAGCGTCCTTATCCCCCAGCTATACCACCGGCTGACGCTAGGCAGCGTTAACTTAGGCTGCCTGAACAAAATAGATAGGATGCTCCGGGCGGTGATCAAAAAATGGCTTGACCTGCCTAAAGACACCCCAACACCATTCTTCCATGCCCCGGTAGACCAAGGTGGTCTAGGTATAACCGCCCTACGCTGGAAGGCCCCTCAACTACGGGTAGATAGGTTACAAAATCTGCGACTACCATACCTAGACAGCAATACCACAGCGAATACCTACTTGGCAAGGGAGATTGACAGGGCAACAGCACGTCTTAGGGCTGAAGACGAAATACTTAGGACAAATGACATGATACTGAAATACTGGAGCTCAAAGCTACACGGGATGATAGATGGACACGGGCTAAGGGAAGCTGGCAACGACGACAAACAGACTCATCGCTGGGTTAGGGAGCCGACCAGACTCCTCTCAGGACGGGACTTCCTACACTGCATCAAAGTCCGGATCAACGCGCTTCCAACACGATCCAGAACAACTCGAGGAAGGACCGCCGAAGATCGACAGTGCAGAGGAGGCTGCCAGGTACCCGAAACACTCAACCACATAGTCCAGCAATGCCATCGCTCCCACCAAGCCCGGATCGATAGACATAACAGCGTCGTCAAGTTCATCAAGCGGAAAGCAGTTAATAAAGGACTACGCACTATTGAAGAGCCACCCATTACCACACCAGAAGGAGTCAGAAAACCGGACATCGTAATCGCCACCGCGCGCGAAGCCATCATTATTGACGCGCAAGTGGTGACAGATGGAAGGTCCTTGGAGGAAGCTCACCATCGAAAGCTTAATAAATACAACACCACCTGTATACGAAATGAAATCAAAAATCTCCTCCATGTGGACGAAGTATACGTTGCCACAGCAACTCTAAACTGGCGAGGAATATGGGCGAGAAGCAGTGCCGACCAATTGCTACAACATAGAGTTATAACAAGATCTGACACGGCCCTGATTAGCACAAGAGTGCTGATCGGAACTTACATATGCTTCCAGCAATTCAATAAGACAACAATAAGAGAATGGAACCCTGGATGACCCCCCTCCCTAATCCTTCCCACACCCCATCTTTACCGTGCTGCCTGCGGTATCAGGCATAATTCAGGACGGCCACTTGATGGAATCTGCGAGATTCCCAACGTCGTTATAAAAAAAAAAAATAGCCAAATGCCTCGTCATCTAAATAGTGACGCGAATGAATGGATTAACGAGATTCCTACTGTATCGCAAGGACACTCGCAAAAGTAAAAATAAATGCCGAAAAAAAGGATTTGATTTTGCCGCCGGTAAAACAGAATTTTTGTTACGACCGATCGACCAGAGGCCTAGTGCAGCGTATTTGTAGCAAAAAGACGAAAAAAAATAAAACTCAGTTTTTAATTTCTTAAATTAGGGATTTATTGCCGACTTGAGTGTGTAACTGGGAATGAATTCCATCGCCCTTTCCGCCTTCGCATGAAACCTCTGTTTCAGCTGTTTTTGCCGTTTGATCATTGCTCAGATCATTGACCTATTGGGATTACGGGTTGTTTCAATTTGCATTAGAAAAGTCAATGCTGTGCCCCTTCTTCCGGCACTGCACCTAGTTCCCACGTAAACTGTTTGCACTAATACATGCATATGTGCACACCGATAGCAGGCGCTGAGAGTGCAGCTCAGTGGGCGGATCTAAAATGATGAACATCGCATTTTTTTTATATGGACTTGCTGTGCAACCTCCTCCACGATGCTAATTTTCTCGGTGTGTATAGCGGTGACTTAATTCATGCTCTCCCAATTTCGGCAATGAATGATTTGCGTGAATGCGTGCTGTGCTGGTCTATTTGCTGAATTCCCAATTTTAGCAAAACGTGAAAATGTCTTTGGTGTTTTGCCGACGGCTTTTGAATGCGACGGCAATTGCATTGCGGATGGTTTTCCTTTCTCCCTGTATCATGTTGCGCTGCAACATCCTGCCGGGCCACAGGGAAAGGACTCAACAGCGGTCAGAAGGTGTCTGGTGGTTGCCTGATGTCCCTTGATGATCGTTGGCGATATGTGCTCCTTGACGTCGGCGGGTGCGTAGGTAGGTACATGAAAACGAGAAAGGTGGGTGTGGTGAATGGCGTGTGGCAATAATAGTTTATAGGTATAGGTTAATTCGATTATATAAATTAAATTCATTGTAAATTAGTTTAATTAGTTAGATAAGATTGTGATTTATAATTAAATGTGTGTGTGTGCGGGCGTGTGTGGAAATGATTTTTATTCGCTGAGCATTGGAAGAAGGCAAAGCTTAGTTATAGGACGCTTTAATGACGTGGTTGCAGTCTTGATTGTGACCACGCGGATCTTTCCATCTGTGCCAGGATGCGTCGCTGTGATCCTGCCAAGACGCCAAAGAGTGGGTGGTGTTTGCTCATCAGGTAAGATTACTAAATTTCCCACTTTGATGTCAACATTTGGTGTGAGCCATTTTGGACGCCGCTGTAGACGAACTAAATATTCTGATCTCCATTTCTTCCATATGTCTTGCTGGATTTTCTGCAGGAGTTGCCATCGGTCCAAGTAATTAGGGTTGACTTCAGTTAAGTCCTTTTCGGGTGAGGTCATTAGTGATGCTCCAATTAGGAAGTGTCCTGGTGTTAAAATCGATAGATCCTCTGGATCTTCGTTTACCGGACACAGTGGGCGTGAGTTTAAACAAGCTTCAACTTGTGCTAAGACCGTAGCATACTCTTCGGAAGTGAGTGTGTAATGACCAATGATCCGCTTAAGGTGGTATTTCATGGATTTAACGCCTGCTTCCCACAGTCCGCCGAAATGCGGAGCAGCAGGAGGATTAAAGTGCCATGTAGTACCGTTGGCTAGCATTTGTTCCGCGATGTCATCTGTCCAGTGCCTAGATAAGTGGGATTTTTCTGTTTCCAATATGTTTGCAGCTCCTTTAAAGTTGGTTCCGCAGTCGCTGTAGAGATTTGTACAAATTCCGCGCCGCGCAATGAAGCGTTTGAACGCTGCCAAAAATGCTGAGGTGGTGTAGTCACTTACAAGCTCTAGGTGCACAGCTTTTGTGCAGAAGCGCTTGGTTGATTCGTAGTGCTGGCAAATTACCCATTTGTTGTTGCATTTCCTTTGCCTTGTGCCTGTAGCATTTTAAGCATTTGTGTATGCATTTTTTGACGCTAGATTTGAGTTGTAGAATCCAATATTCAGATTGGAGTGTCGCCATCATTAATTGTTGTCCGCCATGGAGCGTCTTCAGATGTGTGTCGTGAACTATGAGAGATGTAAGGAAGTTCTGCGATGGTAGTATGATTGGATGCCGCTGTGAGTAGGGCAAATCAGCGTTTTCTAATCGTCCCCCGACTCGCAGTATCCCCTTTTCATCAGTGAATGGCGAAAGTCTTGCCAATTTGCTTGCTTTAGAGACCATTTCACCGTTGGTTAGCTTTGCGATTTCTTCAGCGAGCACTTCTTGCTGTATGATGGTGATTAAGCGTGTCTGAGCTGAGCAGATCTCGTCGCATGAAAGTGGTCCCGATACCCGAGTTGCCACTTTAGTCGTCTTGAATCGCAAGTTAGTAAAGAAGCGAAGCCAATAAGCTGTGGCTCTAAGCAAACGTTGTAGCGAGGAAAAACGAGTAAGAAGTGTGTTGGTTTCGAAGGCTGTGAAGTGAACGCAGAGCTGAAAAATATTTTTAATGGGGTACCCAGATGCGATCAAATCATTTTTTGTCCTTGGATTTTGTGACGATTTTGTTTCAAGGTCCGTCGCTATGATTTGGTATGGCGGGTGCAGTCGTTCGTCAAACGACTGCAGGAACTCAGGCCCATGCCACCATTGTTGATCGTTGAGAAGATATTTTGGATAAAGTCCTCTGGACGCGGTGTCTGCAGGGTTGTCCTTAGAGGGGACGTAATTCCAGACCTTAGGATCAGTGAGTTCCTGGATTTCCGCCACTCGGTTAGCGACAAACGTTGTCCGGATATATGGCGGCGTCTTTATCCAGGCTAGTGCAATTTGGGAGTCGCACCAAGCAAACACTTTTGCCGATTGGAGATCCATTATCTTCACTGTGTGGGCAATTAAGTGTGCTAGGAGATTGGCCCCACAAAGCTCCAACCGTGGCAGTGATTTATTTTTCACCGGCGCAACCCTGGTTTTTGACACGATCAAATTAGTTATTGATGTGCTTCCGGTGGTAACTTTAAGATACACTGCTGCCGCAAATGCCTTTTCTGACGCATCGCAGAACCCGTGAATTTCGATCTGTGCATCAGTAGTAAAGTTTATCCAGCGAGGAATCTCGATAGCGTTGATTGAGTTCAGTTCAGTTTTTAAGTTGTGCCACGCTGAAACGATTGTTGGTGGGAGTTCAGAATCCCATGTTTGTTTTTGTTTCCAGATTTCCTGCATTAGGATCTTGCCCAGATTGACGCAAGGCGAGATCCAACCCAATGGGTCGTACAGTCGCGCAATGTCAGACAGGATTGTTCGCTTTGTAGTCTTCTTTGAATCCTGAAGTGATATTTTAAATGTTAAAATGTCTCTTGCAGGGTGCCACTGGACTCCTAGCGTTTTAATCGCATTTCCCTCGTCGAATGATAGTGGTACCCTTACCTCTCTATCCTCCTCTGGAATAGATGCCAAAAACCTCTCCGAGTTGCTTGCCCATTTTCGTAATGGAAAACCTCCTCGCATCAGCATAGTTCTGAGCTGCCGCTGCATTTCTATGGCTTCTGCTTCTGAGTCTGCCCCATGAATTACATCATCCACATAAAAGTTTCTGAGTGCGATTTTCGATGCAATTGGGTAATCCTCTCGCTCATCAGCCGCAAGTTGTTGCAGCGTGCGAACCGCTAAATATGGTGCGGAGGCGGTGCCGAATGTAACCGTGTTGAGTCTATATGGTTTTATTTCTCCACCCTCCACATCTCTCCATAAAATAAGTTGGTATACTGAATCTGTGGGTGGTACCCAAATTTGCCTGTACATTTTCGTAATGTCAGCTACAAAGGCGATTTTATGCTTTCGAAATCGTGCAATATGGTCAAAAATATCATCCTGCAACCTTGGGCCTACGCAAAGATGATCATTAAGTGACGTTCCATCAGACGATTTGCAGGACGCGTCGAAAACAATTCGCAGCTTTGTGGTTGAACTCGATTCCTTTATTACTGCGTGGTGAGGAACGAAATAGTGCGGTTTGTGCAGTTGTAAGGGGTCGATCGCTGACATATGTCCAAGCTCCTGGTATTCATCGAAAACTCTTCGATACTCCTCATAAAAGGAAGGATTTATTTGAAATTTCCTTTCGAGGTGCATGAACCTTACTAGCGCTGATCTCTCCGACCAACCTAATACAGGGTGTGTTCCTTCCTTAAATGGAAGTTGAACCACAAATTTGCCGTCCAGCTGCCGCTGATGCGTCCTGCAGAAATGCGTTTCGCATGCCTCCTCTTCTGGTGACAATAGCTTCTTCCTTGGGACTTCCTCTAGCTCCCAGAATTTGAGCAGTAAATTCTCAAAATTTTGACTCTCAGTCGTTATGTGGAGAGATGTTCTGGTATTACCTTTGTTGAGGGCTGAGATGCCTCCAGAAAGTACCCATCCGAATTCCGTCTTTTGAGCCATAGGAGTCCCTGGCTCCCCTTTTATGATGCCTTCAAGGAGAATGAATGGATAGACATCACTACCAAGTAAAATGTCGATTTTGCTTGGCTTGGAAAACGAGGGATCGGCCAATTCAATATTTTGCAGGTGCCTCCAATAAGCATGTGGAATAGTGTGCGTGGGCAGCACCGCTGTGAGTTTGGGCAGAACCAACGCATGTAGCTGTAAGCTGAAGTTTTGGTTCACGTTTGACCGTATTGTGAGCGAAACTCTGTGTTTAGATATACTTGTGTTGTTTCCCCTATACCCAGGACATTGACGCAGCTCCTCTCTCTTTTCAGATTTAGCAGTTGAGACGCCGATTCCGTAATGAATGACGCCTCAGATCCGGGATCTATTAGCGCTCGCAGCAGCAACGGTTGGCCAGCGGTTGTTGAAACCTTAACAAGGGCCGTAGCCAGAAGAACATTCACTTGGTTGTTTTCGGCTATAAGCGCGTTATATGCTGAAGCAGTTATGTTAGAGGATGTTGGCATATCTGAACCTATCGATTGTTGATGTTGAGTTGCAGAGGAGGCTGATGGTTGATGCGATGAAGATGAATGATCAGGTAGTGAAACCTCTACTGATGAGCTTGCATCATTAGCATGCATCACATTAACCGGCTCATTTATGTGCAATAATGAGTGATGCCGTTGATGGCACGTTGAGCAAGTAAAGTTGCTTGTGCAATTTTACGTGAAATGCGCACTTGACAAACAGTTGAAACAAAGTTTCCTTTTCTTGACAATCTCCTGTCGTTTCTTCGTGTTTAGTGCTTTGAATTTAAAGCAATTCCGAATGGAATGTGAGCCTTGACACATTGAGCACTTAGTGATTGTAGTATTATGTACACGAGTTGTACTTGACGTAAATTTTTTGGATTTTGGGTGATTGCCACCTGATGGGCATTGGCCAATCACCTCCAAGGTTCTTGATCGCATTAATATGAAGTCTTCCAATACGCTGTATGTAGGGTAGTCGACATACGTTGAAATGTGGGATTCCCATTGCCCTCGAGTGGCAGAAGGAAGTTTCTGCACCGTATGAAAGATGAGAACATCTTCCCATGATTCGACTGGCACTCCAAGAGTTTTGAGCGATTGCTTAGCTTCATTGGTTGTGTCCAATAGCAATTTCAAATCTCTTAACTAATAGCGCCCATGCAGATTCAAAATTCGAATCGGTATTTCGCAGCATACGCGCCGCTTCACCGCTTAAATTGCCCTTTAAATATTACAACTTGTGCGAATCGGATATCGACGAATTTTTGTTTACCAATCCTTCGAATAATCCCTTGAACTCTGGCCACATTTGGAGCGAACCATCAAAGGTAGGAATCTTCATAGGAGGAAGCTTTAATTCGACCACCGGTGTCTTTGAACCTACGACTGAGCTGTTGAGAGCACTTTGATGACTATCAATGTTTGCTAGCTGTTCCTTCAATTCACAAGAATATTTGAAGAAAAGCTCCTTTAATTTATGAAACGTTAAGTCTTCCATATATTTCACCTTTGCCTCCTCGCTGGGGGCAGCAACAATTTTTTGGTGAATAACTCTAGCATCGTCAAAAGATGCCTCCAAATTTGCTAACCGCGCTTCATTCATATGAATGGATTTCTTTGATGAGCCTAAGCCTACATAAGCCGTATAATCAGCGCCTATTTCCTGAGCAATGATTTGAACCACATCTATTAAATTGGAAATTTTGCTTTTGCTCATGATGAAGTTAACGAGAAATTAATTAAACAACCCTCAGAACACACAACACACGATTTGATTTAGATCAATGAAGATCAACGATTTAATTATAAAATTATTATAATAAATGCCACACACCTGTAGGTTTGAGCGTTGCTCCCTGGATTCCTCTGTTCTGCTGCACCAGTTTCCTTGGATGAAATGTCATGCAATCCACCGTCCGTGGGTTGTCAGAATTGCTTAAGAACACCGAACACCCTTTATGTTTTTTGTTCACGAAAATGTTCAGGATCCTTTAATCCTTAAATCCGGCTCGAAGGACCACTATGTATCGCAAGGACACTCGCAAAAGTAAAAATAAATGCCGACAAAAAGGATTTGATTTTGCCGCCGGTAAAACAGAATTTTTGTTACGACCGATCGACCAGAGGCCTAGTGCAGCGTATTTGTAGCAAAAAGACGAAAAAAAATAAAACTCAGTTTTTAATTTCTTAAATTAGGGATTTATTGCCGACTTGAGTGTGTAACTGGGAATGAATTCCATCGCCCTTTCCGCCTTCGCATGAAACCTCTGTTTCAGCTGTTTTTGCCGTTTGATCATTGCTCAGATCATTGACCTATTGGGATTACGGGTTGTTTCAATTTGCATTAGAAAAGTCAATGCTGTGCCCCTTCTTCCGGCACTGCACCTAGTTCCCACGTAAACTGTTTGCACTAATACATGCATATGTGCACACCGATAGCAGGCGCTGAGAGTGCAGCTCAGTGGGCGGATCTAAAATGATGAACATCGCATTTTTTTTATATGGACTTGCTGTGCAACCTCCTCCACGATGCTAATTTTCTCGGTGTGTATAGCGGTGACTTAATTCATGCTCTCCCAATTTCGGCAATGAATGATTTGCGTGAATGCGTGCTGTGCTGGTCTATTTGCTGAATTCCCAATTTTAGCAAAACGTGAAAATGTCTTTGGTGTTTTGCCGACGGCTTTTGAATGCGACGGCAATTGCATTGCGGGTGGTTTTCCTTTCTCCCTGTATCATGTTGCGCTGCAACACCTACTGTCCCTATCTACTCCACTTAGTGGGTTGCAGCCTTGGCGGGGCTAAGTGGCTTTAGTAACCAGGGAGGGTGAACGAGGGGTGAACGAAGAGGATACTAGATATCCTGAACAAGTAATCGCTCTATTAACCTTCTGGGTGAAACTAAAAGCAATCCCAACGAGTAAGTCAGTTTACTGTCGACACACGTTGATATTCGAGGTGGACCTTTTCCTCGGATTGCTTATGGCAATCTAAATTGGTAGTAATCCTCGGGGCAACCCTTGGGTTATGAAAGCTCCACCGTTAGCTATATAATGATAGGGTTGTAAAAGTAACCTGGAAGGAGAAAGGAAAAACAGGGATGAGGCTGTAGCTTAGTTCTATAGCTCTTGTCTACTGTCGCTCTAAGTAACCTTCTTGGCGAAAACTACAACCCGAACCGAGGTGGACCTTTTCCTCAGATTGGGGCCAATCTAAATGGGTAGTAACCCTCGGGGCAACCCTTGGGTTATGAAAGCTTTACTCATTAGCTATATAATGGGAGGATTGTGAAGTAATCTGGAAGGTGAAAGGAAAAACAGGGATGATGGCTGTAGTATGGTAGTACTATAGTCCATCAGTCTACTGGTCGTTCTAAGTAGCCTTCTTGACGAAAATACAATCCGAACAGAGGTGGACCTTTTCCTCAGATTGGTGACAATCTAAATGGGTAGTAACACTCGGGGCAACCCTTGGGTTATGCATAGCTCCAACATTAGCTATAGAATGTAGGGTTGTAAAGTAACCTGGAAGATCGAAAGGAAAAACAAGGATGGGGGCTGTAGTTAGTTCTATAGTTCTTCAATCTTCTGTCGCTCTAAGTAGACTTCTGGATGAAAACACAATCCGAACGGAGGTTGATCTTTTCCTCATATTGGGTAAGGCAATCTAAATGGGTAGTAATCCTCCGGGCAACCCTTGGATTATGAAAGCTCGACCATTAGCTATATAATGGTACTGCGGGAGATGGGGTCAGCCCCTGTACCAAATCTGGTGCAGCCCCATCATAGGGTTGGATTCGCGGGGGCTGTGGTTTATTCCGAATGCGGAGGCGAGTTGCGTTCTATGAACGAAGAGGTGTCATGATAGGCCTCCACACTCATACCAAATGAGTTTGTTATTTCCAAACCAAGTAGCAAATAATTGTACCAGGGTCGGTACTTGTACTGGCCCTGGGGCGTGGTCAACGCTTTTCACTTTGACCCCGACTGTGGGAAGGCCCACCGTGAGATTAAGCCGTAAAGGCAGGTGCTCACGTAAAGCCCTCAATTTAAGTCTGTCCCTATCTACTCAGTTGCATTTTAGCAGTTGGTTGTGTTCTCTGTGGGTAATAAAAGTGCGAATATTTTAAAAGTTATTTTGTTCTGTCCCTCGCGGGTGAATATAATAAACTAATTAAAAAAGGGTGAAAATTGTGAGTGGCTAATTAAAAAATTACCTGGAAAAAGGGTATTGTGCGCGGCGCATGCAATAAAACTCGAGTGCACGAGAAAAATTTTTCGTGGAAAAAGGGTTTTTGGAAATTTGTGCGCGCTAATTAGTGTAATTCTCCGAAAAAGGGTAAAATTGTGCGCGAGCAATACGTGGTGTAATTTAGAATATCCTTTTGAAAGGATACAAGTGCGCGGGTGTCATAAAAGTTTCAGCAGACAAGGGCTCATAAAGAGCCGCGGCTAAAACGTAATTGCCATCAGTGTAGTGTTCCTTAAACATCGATAGTTTAATATTTCGATAGTATCGATAGTTTCGGGGTAAAACTATCGATAGTATCGATACTATCGATAGTTTTATATACATACGTTTTCTAACGACGGGGTTGTAAATTTGTCCATAATTTATTAATAAGAAACATCCTCAGACTCAGGCAAGCCATCTTGATCATGAGAAGTTCTAGGGAGAACTTCCGACTGATGCTTACGCTTTAAGTGATCGGATAGATTTCTCGTGTTACCATAGTGGTTGTACTCCTTTTGGCAAAAAGTACACTTAACAATATTATTGTCTCCTTCAACATATTTAAAAAAATGTCCACACAACCGATTTTTTACTTTGACTCATTTAGGTAGGTATCACCAGAATTTTTAACTTTAAATTTGAAGAAATAACTTTACTATTTTATTGTAATTAGTCAACTAGTCAACAAACTTGAGCTTAACCGTAAGAACAGCCTGCTTCAAGTGAATTGCATCTACAAAGTTTGAAAACATGCAGCACTTGCGGCACTATCTGCGATTGTAAATGCTACAAGGATATGCAACGATTGTTTCTTTGCTGACACAAGAAAAAACAAAATATGTACAAAACATTCGAAATCACTTTCACCAGCGCCAACGGCTACATTGCGCACATAGTCGCGCAGACGTAATTTGTAGTAAAGAGCACGCCTTTCTTTTGCCAGAGTGTTGTTATTGTTTGCTGTTTTTTTATTACAGCACCATAATATGCTTTTCACACCAAACCCAAAACCGGGTTTTTGCCAAAGCACACGAAAACTTAATCGAAAACAGTTTTCAAAACGAGTCGTTTGCACTCGAAAACACCACGAAAACGACTTCCAATCGTTGGGTTGTGGGAAGAAACACACCTTTTGCAATGTTCAGCAAAACGGCTGACCGAACAAATGTCACAACTAACAAATTAAAACCATTTTCCACAATTAGGTAATTGATGGGCTAGTATTATTTTTAAATGTACTAAATTGATTTTGTTTATTAATTAATGCGATCGAAATTCGTAATCACAAAAGTTTGCACCGAAGTTTAACGACAAGTGTCTGATTGAAACGTCAAACGAAACCGAGTGGTCGGGGTGAATGCATCGACTAGTTTTCGAGGAAAACCCGATTTTGGGCTTGGTGTAAAAAGCATAATAAACCAGATGCATATCTAGACAAGACCGATGTCTATACACCAAAAAATATTAGAATACCGAAGCAGCTGAGGTCAAGAAATGTTTTAAAATAACTATCTTTTTTTCAGTACAAAAGAAGTACTTCTTTATACGTAGAAAAGTAGTACTCCTACTAACGAATTACTTATTTTACGTACATGTTTCGCATGTTTTATGAGTACTTCTACGTTTGCTTTGAATACGCTCATACATGCGTTTCGATAGTATCGATAGTTTTTTTGAACAATCGATAGTATCGATAGTAAAAAACTATCGATACTATCGATAGACTATCGATGTTTAAGGAACACTACATCAGTGTTGAAGTGTTGAAGTGTTTAATTATGAGGGATTACGATGACGTTTGTTTAACCGGGGATGAGACCGGGGATGAGCGAATGGAAACTCATAAGACCAATATGAAGAGTACCGACGATGAATGTGAGAAAACCTCCAAACAAGGAAAAAAGAAGCAGAAGCAAAAGAGTGGAGACGAAGCAAAAAAGCCAAGAAGGAAAAGCGGCAGGCTGATCCAGAAATAGATCAGGAGACATTTGAAGTGCCGATAGTACCTGCAGTTAAAGCGAAGTCAAAGAAGCCAAAAGGAGAAGAAAAAGAAGAGACATCTGTTCAGGAAGCTGAAATGCCGGTTGTCAAAAGTAAGTTAAAACTTGACGATTTAATAAGCGTAGTTAATGTAGTCAAAAATAATGGTGGAAAAATTATTGCGGGTTTAGATTTTGGGAAAACTAGGAAAGAGTTGATGAGGATATTTGGAAGCTATGAAGAGATTATAATGAGGTTGTCAGGAGAAAATAAACGTATCAGGGGACGTCTCGATATCCTTGAAAGTAGGAAGAATGAAGTAGGTCGGTCTGTTCAGGCAGGTTCCTCTCATACTGTTGCCCCCCATTGTGTAGTTTCCCCCCCTTGTGTTGTTCCCCCCCCCCCCCCGTGTGTTGTTTCCCCCCCTGGTGCTTTTCCCCCTGTAGTCGTTCCTGTTCCGAAAGCAGCCGAGCCCACAGAAACGTGGTCCTTTGTAGTTAAAGGGAAGAAGAACGAAAGCTGCAATATAATTAAAAAGAAGGTATTAGAGGAGATAGCTCCATCGCTGAAGGTACGTGTCCACACGATTAAAACCGTCAAGGAAGGGGTGCTCATTACCGCGCCATCGAGCAACGAGCGAGATGAAATGGCGAGCAACAATAAGTTTCTTGAGGCAGGGTTAACGGTAGCTGTTAACAGGAGGATGGGCCCAAGGATTGTCATCCAAAAGATGGAAAAGAGGATTAGCGCAGACGAATTGCTTAGTGATCTTCACAAGCTCAACTTGGCAGATCTTAAAAAAGAAGAGTTCGATAGTGAAATTAAAATCGTTAGTGGACAGTGGAATGGGAATAATGGTGGCTTAGTGAACGTTGTTTTGGAAGGTTCTGAGCGAGTCACTAGTACACTTCTTCGTGCAGGGCGTTGTTACATTAAATACTTCAGTTTTAGAGTACGTGAGTACTCGCCGGTTAATTCGTGCTTTAGGTGTCTGAGTACATATCACAAAATAGCCGATTGCAAGCAAAAGGATGACACTTGTCGTCGCTGTGGACAGGTAGGGCATTACGGCTATATGTGCACGTTCAATGCTAGATGTAGAGATTGTGCATTCAGGAGATACCCTGCTGATCACCCTATGTTGACTGAGGAATGCCCCATTTACAATGCGGCAGTGGCCAGAGCGAACTCCCGACACTGAAGATGGCTGCACGCCTAATTCAGATAAACAGTCAGGGGTCTTATGCTGCAATGTGTGATTTGGGGCATACAATCTTGAATTCCCAATGCAGTTTTGCATTGGTTCAAGAACCATACACCTCAAATGGTATAGTTAGGGGCCTACCAGGCGGCATGAAATCATTCAATGACACAAGTGGCAACGCTTCTGTCATCGTGAGTGATGTGAATGTTGATTGCGTGCTGGTTGATAAATCCGAACTTGGGGTATGTGTTCACGTCAAAGGCGCTTTTGGTGGGCTGTTTCTGTGCAGCATCTACTTTAAGTTTTGCGAGGACATAGAACCATATCTTGACTATCTGGATAGACTGCTCATACTGATTGGCGATGGGGCTGCGATTTTTGGCATTGACGCCAATGCTATCTCGCCTGTTTGGTTTAGTAAAATGCGAGGATGTACATCCGAGCATCGAAAACGCCAGAGGGGAGAGATGCTTTGTGAGTGGATGGCTACAAATCGCATCCTTACCGTAAATCAACCTAGTGAGCAATACACGTTCGACGGGCCAAATGGACAGAGTAACATCGATGTTACGCTTGTCAATGAGGCGGCGCTTGGAGGTTTCACCTTTCACTGGGATGTCGGGGCCGACTTTGCCGCTAGTGACCACAATCCTATACGGATTGAGCTTACCCGCGGCGGAGTCGGTGGCGATGACAGTGGGGGCGCTTCTGAGAGGCGCTGGCGCATGAACAATGTCGATTGGGCATTGTATCGGGCGCACATCAGCGATAGGTTTTCGTCGATGCCGCTTGGTGTCTTTGAGACTCTGAGTACGGATCGAAAGGTAGCACTTCTTAATGAGTGGACATGGAGCGTAAACGACCAACTCTTTGAGAGACACCGAAAGGTGAATCGAAAGGGAGCGAAGTGGTGGCTCCGAAAAGCCCTTCAGAGAAGAAGGCGTTCCTCTACGGAAGACTTGTCTGAGTTCAGCACTGCTTATAGGCAGTGCTTAGCTGAGTACAAGAAAATGATCACAAGTACCAAAGAGCAGGATTGGAGAACTTTCGCCGAAAGGCATAGGAACGACCCATGGGGTCGACTCTTCCAAATCTGTAGGGGGAAGAGCGCATCCACTGATGTGAGCGGCATAAGAGAGGGTGACATTGTTCACACCCCTTGGGGAAGCTGCGTTGAAGCGCTTATGAGGTCGTTTTTCCCAAGAGCTGAGCGTCAAACTGCCCCGTCGGCTGGCGGGCTGATTGATGCTCCTAGGTTAGAAGCAGGAGAGGTTGGCTATGCGGTAGGACGACTTAGGTCTAGAAAGTCCCCGGGTTTTGATGGGTTGACGGGAGAAATGGTGAGAGCCATTTGGATCGCGGCCCCTCAGTGCTTGATGGCTCTCTTTTCCGCATGCGTGCGAGAGGGATATTTTCCCCTGGAGTGGAAGAGTGCGAGGGTGTTTGTACTTCTGAAGTCTGCGAACAAGATCAGGTCTATGCCTGGCTCTTATCGCGGCATCAGCCTTCTTCCGGTACTTGGAAAAGTGCTGGAAAGGGTTATGGTGGAAAGACTGATGGAGTGCTTGCCTGAACCACTTTCTCCTATCCAGTTTGGCTTTACGCCTGGCCGCAGTATTGAGGATGCCTGGTTGCATGTCAAGGGATGTGTCAGTAGGTCTAATTCCAAATATGTCTTGGGCATTTTTGTAGACTTCAAGGGCTAGGATACCTCAGTTGGGATAGGATAATAGGGCGATTAGATGAAACTGGTTGTCGTGACATAGTTCTCTGGAAAAGCTACTTTTCCGATAGGAAGGCTAGAGTCATTGGAGCCAATGACTGTGTTAGCATAGAGGTTGAGAGAGGTTGCCCACAGGGGTCCGTAGCGAGTCCATTCATTTGGAACCTCATGATGGATCCCCTACTGCGACGCCTCACTCAACAGTATGAGTGTAGTGCCTTTGCAGATGATCTTCTCATTCTGGTTCAGGGTCATTCAAGAAATGACTTGGAGCAAAAGTGTGAGAGGGCTATGGCATTGGTCTATGAATGGGGTGCTGAAGTAGGCGTTGGCGTGTCAGCGGACAAGACGGTGATGATGATGCTCAAGGGCAAACTATCATCCACCCGACATCCGACTGTCAGAGCTGGCGGAGTTAGCCTAAAGTACAAGACGGAAGTCAAGTACTTGGGCATAACAATTGGCGAGAGAATGAACTTCTTGCCTCATCTCAAAAAGGTGAGGGAAAAACTCATGACTCTTGCCCCTATGACAGCCAGAGTACTTAGAAGCGAGTGGAGGCTCACAAGAAGGGCGGTGCGAACCATATACGGCGGACTTTTCGTTGCTTGTGCAACATTTGGCGCGCCGATTTGGGGTGACACAGTCAGGACTGTGGCAGGCAGGAACAGGATTCTCTCTTGCCAGAGAGTGATCTTGCTTTGCTCGCTAAAGGTGTGTCGTACTGTCGCCACTGATGCCTTGCAGGTGTTGATGGGTGTTCCCCCTCTGGATCTTGAGGTAATCCGTAAAGGCATTGCCTACAGGATCAGGAGGGGTCTTCCCCTATCAACAGCCGACTGGGTTGCAGATGACGACGTAACGAGTTTGAATGTTCGCGAATGTAAGAATTTATTGTTGAACCATGTTCTATCTGAGTGGCAGACAAGATGGAACGCCAGTGTGACGGGAAGGGTAACTTTTGAGTTTCTTCCAGACGTCGCAATGGCTGTAGGTAGAGCTGAACAGGGGTTTTCGCTGTACATGGGCTATCTTTTGACTGGTCATGGTTCACTCAATGCATTTTTGCATAAGAGACAATTGGCCAGCTCCGAAGTGTGTTCATGTGGCGAGCCCTGTGAAGACTGGGCGCACGTTCTGTGTGACTGTCCGCTTTACGCTGATATCAGGGATCTACCTGTTATGGGCGTTGAGACGGAGGGAAACACACGAGTGTTCAGCAGGGTACTGTCTTCTAGAGACAGTAGTGAGAATTTAGGTCGGTTTGCTGACGAAGTCTTCAGAAGACGAAGACTGGTGCAGAGCGTAGGTGTTGTTTAGGTGATTCTAATAGCTGTTGTTTCTGTTGTTGTCTTAAAGTAGGAAGCATTGTTGGATGAGGCTGCCAGGCCTCGGGCTATAAGGAGTCCATCTGGAAGTGGCCTTTACGGTTGCCAAGCTCCACCGGAAGCTATATTCTGGTACCACGGGAGACAGGAGCCCCTGTGCCAAGTTGATTCTCTGATGACTTGTCACCAGTTCGGTTTGGTGCAGCCTGTCTAAGAGGTAGGCCCCCTGGTGGGAGCATCGTGGTGGCTGTGGTTACCCAAAATCGCGGGAGCATAAGTGTTCTTGAACACAAGAGGTGTTAGATAGGCCTCGCTCTTTAGCAAGGAGTGTAGCTCATGCCTTATACATGACTACAAATTTGTACTGGGGTAGTACTTGTACTACTCTGGGGCGTGGTCAACGCTTTTCTTTTGACCCCTTCTGTGGGAAGGCCCACCGTGTTATTAAGCCGTCAAGGCAGGTGCACACGTTAAGCCCTCCTTTTCATTTCTGTTCCTATCTACTGGGGCACTGCCCCTATTTTGTGTTGCCTTTATTGGGGCTTCACAAAATAAAGCAGTTGCCAGATGAAAAAGGTTAGAGTTATCTTGTTTTTGCTAGTAATATGAAATTCAAGATGCTCTATACACCTGACAATTTTGAACGAATAGTCATGGTTGCCAAAGTGCTTCTAGGCTAAAAGAGGGGCAGCCCCTAGGATTGGGTAAGCAATCCAAACGTTAGTAATCCTTGGGGCAACCCTTGGGTTATGAAAGCTCCACCATTAGCTATATAATGGTACCACGGGAGATGGGGTCGGCCTCTGTACCAAATTTGGTGCAGCCCCATCATAGCGGTCGGATTCGTGGTGGTTGTAGGTTTCATTCCAAAAGCGGAGACTAATGCGTTCTTTTAAAGAGCGAAGAGGTGTCAGATAGACCTCGCCCATGAGCAATGGGATTGACTGTGACCTTACCTAAACAGGCATGAAAATGCACCAGGATTCGTACATGTACCGGTCTTGGGGCGTTTTGTCAACGTCTTTCTCAGGGACACTGATGTGGGTATTGTAATAGAAATGGTAATTGTGAACTCAATATAATATAATTTTTGGCGCAACAGGTCCCTAGGGACCCTAGGCCTAGCTTCTCACAACCATTCGTTTTGTGTGAGATTTCATTTTTGGAACGAATGGAAGGGATCTACAATTTTATGCCGGTTCCAAACGGGCCGATTGAGAAGCTCTTTCATGACAGTTATACTCTCGGATGTTTGTCAGACGTTCGCGAGAGGTGGCGCAGTGAAAAAACCCCTGAGTTGGAAATTGGGTTTTTGCGGGATTCGAACCTGAACCCCTCGCTTAGTAGTCCAACACAATGACATCGACTGATCGTTTGCCTAAACCGTTGGACTGCTCCAATTTAGCAAAGGAATGGACAACATGGAAACGCACATTCATGATCTACATGATGGCAAATAACAAAATGAGCGAACCAGAGAAACAAAAAATCGCAACATTTTTGTGGTTAATCGGCCCAGACGCAGGAAATATCTACAATACTTTGTACCCGAACGATGGAACACCCGATAGCATGTTTGGGTTAGCAAACGAACCTGCAAATGCACGTGCAGCAAATCCAAATGCAGGTCAACCCGATGGTGAAGGAAACGAAGAAGAGCAGGATGACGCTGATGAGGAGCAGCAAAACGAAGAAGCTGCACAAATGGGAATCACATTGGAAATCGTCTTAAATTCATTCGATGAGTACTACCTCCCCAGGAAAAATATTGCTATGGAATCATATAAATTCAATACAATTATGCAAAAGGAAAATCAGACGTTTGCTGACTTTGAAACCGAATTAAGAACTCAGCTGAGATTTTGTGAGTACAACTGTAAGTGTGGTGCTTCTTATGACCATCGAATGTTACGTGATCGCATAATTATCGGCGTGTACGATAAGAAACTACAATTAAAACTATTGGACGGAAAGGATGACCCACTAAAGAAGGTCATAGAAACGTGCAAAATCTATGAAGCTGCAAATGCAAATAAAATCTTGCTAGATCGACGAAGCAACAACAATTCATCAAGTGTGAATGCTGTGTTGGAAAAAACAACTGACCCAGCATGCAATGCTATATCTCGCCATTGCTTCAATTGTGGTGCGCCCTTCACACCCACTCATATGCGCTCGTGTAAGGCAAACGACGTCAATTGTTTAAACTGTGGACGAAAGGGACACTTCGCTAAATTTTGCAAACAAAAGGGAAAAGCAAAACCAAATGGACAACATCAATCATCATGGAACCAACAAGCAAGGAGGGAAAACAACAACATCAGCAACAAGAAGCAGGCAGACAGTCTCAACTGGAATGATGAAGGTAATTGTAGTTTAGAGCAGGTTGGTGGAACTAGTATATTAAGTAATAATTGCAATGTTTTTAGATTAAATTCAAGCACTGATAAAGTAAACCGAATAAGATGGACTAAAACATATCAAATTAACAATCGGTTAACCACATTCAAGATTGACACTGGATCCGACGTTAATTGTATACCAATTAATTTAATTAAGAAACTGAATGCTACTTTTGAAAAGAAAAAAAATGGATTTGTTGTGCTCGACTATAGTGCTAATAAAATTAACGTTCATGGTTTGGTTAATTTAAAATGTTTTGATGTGGAAAAGGGAACTACGAAAACGGCTGAATTTCTTGTTGTTGATGATGCACTTGAACCGCTGCTGGGGTTGTCGACTTGCATTGAGTTCGATTTAATAAGACGCTTGAATGCTGTGCAATCATTTCCATGTTTGCCACGGAAGAAGGGGGAATTTTTAGAAAAATTTAAGAAACATTTTAGTGGTGTGGGTAAATTTCCGGGTACTTGTTCCATTAGGTTAAAAGAGGATGCCATACCCGCATTGCACTATAAAAAGCGTATTCCTTTGGGTCTGTGTGATCGCTTAAAATCGGAACTCGAATCGATGGTCAAGGCTGGAATCATTTCTCCAGTCGACTATCCCACCGATTGGGTGAACAATGTTCAACTCGTAGAAAAAAATAACGGAAAACTTCGGGTTTGTCTCGATCCGAAGCCACTTAATGCATGCATAAAGCGCGAGCATTTCCTCATTCCAACGATCGAAGACGTGATGGGGCGATTGGCAAACAAATGTGTATTTTCTGTGCTTGATCTTAGTAACGGATTTTGGCACATGGAACTTGATGCCAAGAGCGCAGATTTAACTACCTTTATGACACCGGTCGGTAGATTCAAGTTCAATCGCGTACCATTCGGTATAAACAGCGCACCGGAAATGTTTCAGAAAAAAATGGTGCAAACATTCGGTGATATTCCAAACCTTTTCATATATTTCGATGATATGGCTATTGCGGCCGCAAATGACCTTGAACATGACCAAACTCTGGCAATCGTAATGGAACGCGCTCAAAAGTACAACATCAAATTTAACGCGGAAAAAATTCAATTTAGGCAAAAACAAATTAAGTTCATGGGACATTTAATTTCAGAGGGCCAAATTAGACCGGATTTTCGATATACTAGAGCCATTCTAGATATGCCGAAGCCAACAAACAAATCTGGGGTCATGAGATTACTGGGGCTATTTAAATATCTTGCAAAGTTTATTCCTAATTTGTCGCGCCAATCCGCAGCATTGCGTGATTTAACACGAAAGGATGTCGAATGGAGTTGGACGGATAGACATGATACCGAGTTACAAAATTTGATTGCCATAGTAACATCGGAGCCTGTACTAGCAGTCTATGATCCAAGAAAATCAGTCATCATTCAAACGGATGCATCAAAGGATGGCTTGGGATGCGTTTTAGTACAGAATGGACATCCTATTGCTTACGCTTCGCGCACTTTAAGCTCCAGCGAACAAAAATGGGCACAAATTGAGAAGGAATTATTGGCAATTGTGTTTGCCTGCGAACGCTTCCATTTTTTCCTATACGGACGAGAGTTCACGGTTCAAAGTGACCACAAGCCACTCGAGGTACTTGTCAAGCGTGACATTGACGACGTTACTCCTCGATTACAGAGGATGTTTATGCTTCTTCTCAGATATCCAAAGATGACTATCGTTTACACACCGGGAAAGGAAATGCTTGTGGCGGACTGCCTTTCAAGGGCACAGTTGCCAGATCAATTAGAAAACCCAGATCTTCTTGGGGTAATACATAAAATCACTCGGAAGGCGTGTTTATCTGAAGATAATTATAACTACTACTTGCGTGTAATTAAAGATGATGAAAAGTACATGCGCCTATGTAAATATGTGCAGACGCAATGGCCCCGATATCACCAGCTTGATGATTTGAGCCAAAAATTTCACAAATACCGTGATAATTTGCACTTTGAAAATGGCCTTCTTTTTAAAGATCACCGACTTGTAATTCCTTCTGAACTACAGGTAAAAATCTGCAAGTGGTTACACGAATGCGTCAAAGGATGGCTTGGGATGCGTTTTAGTACAGAATGGACATCCTATTGCTTACGCTTCGCGCACTTTAAGCTCCAGCGAACAAAAATGGGCACAAATTGAGAAGGAATTATTGGCAATTGTGTTTGCCTGCGAACGCTTCCATTTTTTCCTATACGGACGAGAGTTCACGGTTCAAAGTGACCACAAGCCACTCGAGGTACTTGTCAAGCGTGACATTGACGACGTTACTCCTCGATTACAGAGGATGTTTATGCTTCTTCTCAGATATCCAAAGATGACTATCGTTTACACACCGGGAAAGGAAATGCTTGTGGCGGACTGCCTTTCAAGGGCACAGTTGCCAGATCAATTAGAAAACCCAGATCTTCTTGGGGTAATACATAAAATCACTCGGAAGGCGTGTTTATCTGAAGATAATTATAACTACTACTTGCGTGTAATTAAAGATGATGAAAAGTACATGCGCCTATGTAAATATGTGCAGACGCAATGGCCCCGATATCACCAGCTTGATGATTTGAGCCAAAAATTTCACAAATACCGTGATAATTTGCACTTTGAAAATGGCCTTCTTTTTAAAGATCACCGACTTGTAATTCCTTCTGAACTACAGGTAAAAATCTGCAAGTGGTTACACGAACCCCATTTGGGTGTTGAAAAGACGCTTGCACGTGCGCGTTCTCTTTATTTTTGGCCTTGCATGTCCCAACAAATCAAGGAAATCGTTTCGCAATGCATCGTTTGCGAAAAGTTTAAGCGAAATATTCAAAAGCAACCGTTGGTTCAAGACTCTAATCCTCAGTACCCATTTCAAAGAGTCGCGATTGATTTATTTGAAATTGCAGGGCACGATTATATAGCAATCATTGACGCATACTCAGGTTTTGTCATATCGGAGAAATTGAATAGGAAAACTTCCAGTCATATAATTGAAGTAATGGTTAAAATATTTGATCGCGTAGGATATCCATCGGAAATCCGATGTGATAATAGCCCGTTTAGGTCAACGGCCTTCGAGGAATTTGCCAATCAGGCAAATATTTTATTTACGTATTCTAGTCCAAGGTATCCGCAAAGCAATGGATTAGCGGAAAAAGGAGTAGCCATAGCGAAAAATCTTCTGAGGCGATGCTACGAAGTACAGGAAATTGATCGTTTCCAGTATCGTGTTCTCGAGTACAACACAACACAAGTCGCTAGCATGAAACTGTCGCCGGCTCAATTGTTCTTTGGACGTCAAATTAAGACCCGATTACCTGTAGCGAGTCAGCTATTGCATCGAAACTACTTGAACGAGGTCGATATTCAAAATAAAATTAAAAATAAAAAGGAAAAACAGAAATATTATTACGATCGAACCGCGAGATCCTTGCCAATGTTGAATGTGGGTGATCAAGTTATATTTAAAAAAAACGGAAAAGATTGGCATTACGCAAAAATTGTAGCCAATGTCAACGATAGGTCATATATTGTCTTAGACAACTTTGGTAATTATTTTCGAAGAAATCGAAGATTTTTAGCTAAGACACAAAATAATGAAATCAATACAAGTGAATTGCTATTCGAAGATCACATCAGAAACAATATAGATAGCGAAGACAGTAATACTAAAGAAATCAGTATTATACCAAGTAACGAAAATAATCTTGATGTAAACGTAGAATTAAGTAGGAATAAGAATGTGAAATCTGGTAGCAGCTTATCAAACGAAGCCGAACGATCAGTTGAACAACTGGATTCACCAGTAGTTCATGATGATATAGTTGATCGCGATAGCTTCCAACCGAAATTAGGCGTAGAGGCTCCTAAAGTGCCTGGCGTAGGTTCCACACCTTATGTGACTCGAAGTGGAAGAGTAAGTGCACCACCTATTCGGTATGGTATTCTAGCTACCAAGGAAGTAAAATTGAAATAAAAAAAAAAAAAAAAAAAAAAGGCGTGTAATAGAAATGCAAATTGTGAACTCATGAATTATTATTATTGTTATTATTGTGAATCCACCAACTTGCATATAGGAGGGGGAATAAACGTCAAACCAGTTGAGCGTCAACCATTATCGTCGACGGGCATCAGAAAATGTATTAAAAACGAAATAAACTATACTCAAAATTAACTGAACGTCTCTTAACTCGTTTCAATATTAACGTGTTGATGACACACGTTACAGGTATGCCCACCGTGAGATTAAGCCGTCAAGGCAGGTGTTCACGTAAAGCATAACTTTTCATTCTTTTCATTCTGTCCCTATCTACTGGGGCACTGCCCCTATTTTGTGTTGCCTTTATTGGGGCTTCACAAAATAAAGCAGTTGCCAGATGAAAAAGGTGAGAGTTATCTTGTTTTTGCTAGTAATATGAAATTCAAGATGCTCTATACACCTGACAATTTTTGAACGAATAGTCATGGTTGCCAAAGTGCTTCTAGGCTAAAAGAGGGGCAGCCCCTCGGATTGGGTAAGCAATCCAAACGTTAGTAATCCTCGGGGCAACCCTTGGGTTATGAAAGCTCCACCATTAGCTATATAATGGTACCACGGGAGATGGGGTCGGCCCCTGTACCAAATTTGGTGCAGCCCCATCATAGCGGTCGGATTCGTGGTGGTTGTAGGTTTCATTCCAAAAGCGGAGACTAATGCGTTCTTTTAAAGAGCGAAGAGGTGTCAGATAGACCTCGCCCATGAGCAATGGGATTGACTGTGACCTTACCTAAACAGGCAAGAAAATGCACCAGGATTGGTACTTGTACCGGTCTTGGGGCGTTTTGTCAACGTCTTTCTCAGGGACACTGATGTGGGTATGCCCACCGTGAGATTAAGCCGTCAAGGCAGGTGTTCACGTAAAGCATAACTTTTCATTCTCTGTCCCTATCTACTCCACTTAGTGGGTTGCAGCCTTGGCGGGGCTAAGTGGCTTTAGTAACCAGGGAGGGTGAACGAGGGGTGAACGAAGAGGATACTAGATATCCTGAACAAGTAATCGCTCTATTAACCTTCTGGGTGAAACTAAAAGCAATCCCAACGAGTAAGTCAGTTTACTGTCGAAACACGTTGATATTCGAGGTGGACCTTTTCCCCGGATTGCTTATGGCAATCTAAATTGGTAGTAATCCTCGGGGCAACCCTTGGGTTATGAAAGCTCCACCGTTAGCTATATAATGATAGGGTTGGAAAAGTAACCTGGAAGGAGATAGGAAAAACAGGGGTGAGGCTGTAGCTTAGTTCTATAGCTCTTGTCTACTGTCGCTCTAAGTAACCTTCTTGGCGAAAACTACAACCCGAACCGAGGTGGACCTTTTCCTCAGATTGGGGCCAATCTAAATGGGTAGTAACCCTCGGGGCAACCCTTGGGTTATGAAAGCTTTACTCATTAGCTATATAACGGGAGGATTGCGAAGTAATCTGGAAGGTGAAAGGAAAAACAGGGATGATGGCTGTAGTATGGTAGTACTATAGTCCATCAGTCTACTGGTCGTTCTAAGTAGCCTTCTTGACGAAAATACAATCCGAACGGAGGTGGACCTTTTCCTCAGATTGGTGACAATCTAAATGGGTAGTAACACTCGGGGCAACCCTTGGGTTATGCATAGCTCCAACATTAGCTATAGAATGTAGGGTTGTAAAGCAACCTGGAAGATCGAAAGGAAAAACAAGGATAGGGGCTGTAGTTAGTTCTATAGTTCTTCAATCTTCTGTCGCTCTAAGTAGACTTCTGGATGAAAACACAATCCGAACGGAGGTTGATCTTTTCCTCATATTGGGTAAGGCAATCTAAATGGGTAGTAATCCTCGGGGCAACCCTTGGATTATGAAAGCTCGACCATTAGCTATATAATGGTACCGCGGGAGATGGGGTCAGCCCCTGTACCAAATCTGGTGCAGCCCCATCATTGGGTTGGATTCGCGGGGGCTGTGGTTTATTCCGAATGCGGAGGCGAGTTGCGTTCTATGAACGAAGAGGTGTCATGATAGGCCTCCACACTCATACCAAATGAGTTTGTTATTTCTTTAAGCAGGAGTTGCAATTGTTGAAAGAAGAGGTCAACAACCAAAAACAGGCGAATGTCCAACCTGTCGAGTTCTCGACTGACGAAGAGGAACTTAGAAAAGAGACAGAAGGACATCGTCACAAGGGAAATAAAAATAAAAAACGCAAAATGAGTGCATCCCCAAAAGTCTCACCAACAAAAGAAAGCTGCACAGTCACTGTGTATGCTTCAGACAAAGAAAATCAAACACAAAATCCAACCAAGCCCCCACCAATTATAGCGCTGCAAGTAAATAAGTATGAAAGCTTGGCCAAAGTATTGGAGGAAAATAAAATTAAAGCTAGTACAGCGCTAATAAACAAAAATGACATAAAAATCAATGTAGTTGAAGAAGAGGGATACAGAAGCCTCACTAAAATACTAAACCAAACAAAGGTGCAGTGGTATTCTTATGAAAATAAGCAGACCAGACCAATGAAGGTTGTAGTGAAAAGACTGCATTATTCATGCTCACCGGAAAGCATAAAAAAAGAGTTAAAAGACCGAGGCTTTAAAATCTTGGAAGTTGTAAATATGCTTAAATTTAGAAGCAAAGTACCACTACCAATGTTTACACTCAGGTTTGAGCATGACGAAGATAAGCAAAAAGTATATGAAATTAAAAATATACTTGGGATGCAAGTTGAGATTCATACCCTACGTAAATCGAAACAAGTGCCTCAATGCAAAAACTGTCAAAGATATGGGCATACACATAGATACTGCAGCTCAAATCCAAGATGTGTGAAATGTGCAGGAAGTCACCACACCATGGAATGTAGGAAGAAAGAAAATGAACACCCTAAATGTGTAAACTGCAATGAAAACCATCCTGCTAGCTACAGAGGTTGTTTAGTTGCAAAAGAAATCCAACTTGCAAGAGACAAAAAGCAAAAGAAGCAAACAAAAAGCTCAAATAAGGAAGACCAAAAAGTCAAAAAGGACTTACAAAAGAGCCCACAGAAAGAAAAGCCTAAAGACGAAAGGATAATCAAAAAGGTCCCAAAACAAAATACAGCGGGTCCAAAAATGACATATGCTGAGGCAGCATCAATAAATAATCAAACAGATAAAACGATAAAACGAAAAGTAGAGCCAAACACTGGAATGGAAAACCTCATGAAACAAATCCTAAACAGGATTGGTTCCATGGAAAAATCGAATAAAACGATATTAGATAGAATATCGTTGTTAGAGAAACAGAACAGCAACAAAAAAGCTGTGCCAAAAAGACAAACATGATGGATAGAATAAAAATTCTTGAATGGAATGCTAATGGTATCGAGAGTCGCAAGGACGAGATGAAAGTGGCTCTTGACATACACCAAATAGATATATGTCTCATTTCAGAGACACACTTGAAATTGATAACTAATTTTAAACTGCAAGGATATGAATTATATCACTCCCCACATCCTCATAACTGTGCAAAAGGTGGGGCTGCAGTCTTAATAAAGAATACAATAAAACACCATATAGAAGCAAAATTCCAATCATGTGCCATCCAAGGAATTTCCATAAGTGTAGAAACGAGTAATGGGCAAATATCTGTTGCAGCAGTATACTGCTCTCCTAGCTATAGACTAAAGAAAAATGATTTTAAAAGTCTTTTCCGCATATTTCACAATCGATTAATCGCGGGAGGGGATTTTAGTGCCAAGAATAAATATTGGGGATCTAGATTAACAAATTGTCATGTATAGAAATTAAGAGTAGAATGTTTAAGTACAAAGAAATAGATTATATGGAATTAGAACTTAGAGAGTAAGATATTATGTAAGAGAGAATTTGTTAGATAAGTTAGTTGTAAGTTAGGTAGTCAATAAATGGATTCAGACTAAGTCGGTCGTGTGTTTTATTAAAGAGCCCGGATTGAGACATAACATTTTGGCGACGAGGACAAAAACAAAGTGAAAGAAGTTAAAAAAAAAAAAACATTTAACTTAACAAATAATTTTAAAATTAAAAGTAAAATATGGCAACTAGTGACAGCAGTGAAAATAGTGACGCGAAGACAGTAGTCAGTTTGCCGTTGAATAACGGGTCCGGTTCGTTTATTGGCTCAATCGAACAATTTGTAATCGGGGAAGACTTCGCTGATTATATAGAGCGCATGAAGCAGCTTTTCTTTATAAATGACACTCCTGAAAAGAAAAAGACCCCATTGTTTCTTACGTTAGTGGGGCCGGACAGCTACAAAAAAATCAAAGACCTAGTGGCACCGGATTCCCCTACAACGAAAAAATTTAGTGAACTTATCGCCTTAATAGAAAACGGCTTTTCTACAAAGAAAAATATAATCGCATAGCGATTTCAATTTAACTGCGCTAAACAAAAAGAAAATCAAACCATTTCGGACTTTATCCTAGAAATAAAAATGCTTTCAGTACATTGTGATTACAAAGACTTTTTGGTGGAAGCATTACGGGATAAGCTCGTGGTTGGTGTACGGGACCAACGGCTTCAAAACCGGTTGCTGAGCGCTAGTGATCTTAAGTGGAAGTTAGCATGTGATATTGCAAGAGAATTCGAGCTCGTCGAAAATGAACAAAGAGAATTGGGTGCTCATTCTCATGTGAATCTAATTAACCGCTTACAACCGAAAAAACAAAGAGACATAACGTGCAATCAAAGAGACAAAATTTTTAATTGTGGCAAGTGCACATCTTCGCATAAAATAAATGAATGCCCCGCCAAGTATTGGCAGTGCTTTGTGTGTGGAAAAATTGGACATTCAGCTAAAGCATGCCGAAGTAAACCTACACAACGAAATAAAAATATAGCTGTACAACGAGGAAAAGCTCATGCGAAAGCTAAACTAGGCAGCTTAAATTACGTTGACACACCGAGTGGACCAGCGGTAGCTGAATTGAAGGTGAATGGGGTGTTGCTGAAAATGGAAATTGATTGCGGTGCTGTTGTTTCGGTAATTTCTGAGAAGGATTACATGTTGTATTTTTCTAAATATAAAATTATTAATGATAAAAGACTTAATTTACGAGTAGTAACAGGGGAAGTCGTTGAGGTGTTAGGGGAAATACCTGCTGTGGTTTGTTGCCGAAATCAAGAATTTAAATTAAGTTTACATATAGTTAAAAGTAAAACCGATTTTTATCCGCTTATGGGAAGGAATTGGTTGGATGAAATTTGTTCTTCTTGGCGTGAATTTTTTAAAGCTAGGACAAATCCTCAAATAGTTTCTTACTTAAATCAGGCGTGTGATGGGGTAGTTCTGAATGAATTAAAAAATCAGTTCCCTAACATTTTTGGACAATCGACAAAACCGATAGCAAATTTTGTTGCAGACGTTTCAGTTTGTGAAAACGCTCAACCACGGTTTCACAAACCTTACACTGTTCCTTTTAGTTTGCGAGATAAAGTGGAACAGGAGTTAGTGAGGCTTGAAAAAGAAATGGTAATTGAAAAGGTTAAATATAGTGCAAGGGCAGCCCCACTTGTTTTGGTGGATAAAAAAGATGGATCAATCCGGCTATGTGGAAATTTTAAAATTACCATTAATCCGTTTTTAAATATGGAAGTTTATCCACTTCCGTTAATTGACGAGATGTTGAACAAGTTGGGGGGATTTAAGTTATATTGTTCTCTGGATCTAACGGGCGCATACCTTCAGTTATCAGTAGCAGAGGCAAGTAGACATTTGTTAACTATAAATACGCCGAGGGGGTTATATCAATTTTGCAGACTACCTTTTGGAGTAGCATCTGCGCCAATGATATTCCAAAGAGTGATGGACACAGTTCTTGTAGGAATAACTGGTGTCGGGGTGTATATCGATGATATATTGGTTTGCGGTAATAGTTATGAGGAATGTAAGGAACGATTGTATGAAGTACTTGCTCGACTCAATGAACACAATATAAAGATTAAGGTGGAAAAGTCTCTGTTTTTTGTCTCTCGCGTTGAGTGGCTGGGACACGAATTGTCTGAGTTCGGAATAAAACCCTGTGCCAGTAAGTTAGAAGCCATTTTAATATCACCAGAGCCCACCGATATTAAGAAATTGCAGAGCTATCTAGGGCTGTTGAATTATTATTCAAAGTTTTTACCAAACTTTTCAAATAAACTTAGCCCGCTGTATAGATTACTCCGTAAAGACTCCGCATGGGAATGGTCAGATGACTGTAGAAATGCGTTCATCGAGAGCAAACAGCTAATTGAAAGAAATAATATATTACGTCCATTTGATCCGAAATTACCCATTATAGTTGCGTGTGATGCAGGGCCGCACGGGGTGGGGGCGATTCTTAGTAATGTTGATCACGATGGAGTCGAGCGACCCTGTTTTATGGCCAGTTCAACGCTTAGTAAAGCGGAAGCAAACTATGCCCAATTGCACCGTGAGGCACTCGCAGTCGTTTTTGCAATTAAACGGTTTCATAAGTTTTTGTATGGGTATAGTTTTACAGTTTACACCGATCATAAGCTTGAGGTTCTCTTTGGTGACAAGAAAGCATTATCAGTTGTGGCGTCCGTGCGTCTGCACAGGTGGATATTGTTGCTATCCAATTACCAGTTTAAAATAGTTTATAGACCAGCTACAAAACAGAAACATGTTGATGCGCTTTCTAGGTTGCCATTGGATGAACCTACCGGGGTGGAAGAGTTAACGTTTGCCTTAAATTTTTTCAATTATAGTCAGGCGCCGCCGTTAAATTTGAAAGACATTGAGAAGGAATGCAATAGCGATAGCATTGTTAGGCAAATTAAAAATTTTGTCAGAAACGGTTGGCCAGATTGGGCAAGCAAGGATAAAAGCGCATTGCCGTTTTATCGTATTCGACATTCTCTCGAATTGGATAGTGACTGTCTATACTATGCCAATCGAATAATTGTGCCTTTAAAATTCAGAGAGTCTTGCCTAAGTTTATTACACGAACAACACGTTGGTATGACTCGCATGAAAATGTTGGCACGATCCTGTGTATGGTGGCCTAATATAGACAGGGACATCGAATGTTATGCAAATAGTTGCTTAACTTGTAATATGTTTCAAAGACGTACAAAGGATTGCCCCAATACAACATGGCCTCAAACTACTTTTCCATTCGAAAGGGTTCACGTGGATTTGTTTAACTACCAAGGGAACGACTTTTTGATAATTGTAGACGACTATAGTAAGTGGATAGATGTTTTCACGTTGAACAAAACTACAGCCTCAGTAGTCATCTTAAAACTAAAAATATTTATGTCGGTGTTCGGTTTTCCAAGGACGTTGGTGTCTGATAACGGGCCTCAATTTTCTTGTGTTGAGTTTAAGCAGTTTTTAGAGGTAAATGGAATTCAGTATAGCCCATCACCTGTTTATCATCCGCAAAGCAATGGTTTGGCGGAGAGAGCCGTAGGCACTATCAAGGAATGTTTAAAAAAGGGCAGTAACCCAAAACTGAGTATAGAACCGATTTTATTGAACATTTTATTTAAATATCGGAATACACCGCAAACGGCAACAGGTAATACACCCGTAAGTCTAGTTTTTTTGCTATAGTCCTGTAACAACAATTTCTTATTTACATGAAGATAAGGTAAGAAATACAGAAAGTGTAAAAGTTCCAAATGTTAGTAATAAGTATAAACAGAATAAGTTGAAATTATTTGGAAGAGGTAGTAAAGAGAATAAGTTCGTTGATTTATATAATAAACATAAAGGGATTAACAAAGAGGGTACACAGAAATCAATTAAGAAAATTTGTAAGAGAACCGTATGTACCAGAGTATCAGAAAAAAAGAGTTGTAGATGTAACAGGAAATATGGCTGAAGAAGAGGCAAACAAAAAAGAAGTTACTAAAAGTGAAATAATACTAAGTAGCAAAAATGATAAAGTAATTGATAATGCAGACGGAAGTAAAGGTTATCAACCGTCAGGAAGGGTATTACGACCAAGAAAACCAGTAAGTTACAAATGAAAGAAATATTCATGGGAATAAAGAAACATGTGAATTACTATTGCGTATTTTTTACATTAAAATGTAAATCCAAAATAAAAGGAGGTAATGTCATGTATAGAAATTAAGAGTAGAATGTTTAAGTACATAGAAATAGATTATATGGAATTAGAACTTAGAGAGTAAGATATTATGTAAGAGAGAATTTGTTAGATAAGTTAGTTGTAAGTTAGGTAGTCAATAAATGGATTCAGACTAAGTCGGTCGTGTGTTTTATTAAAGAGCCCGGATTGAGACATAACACAAATACTAGAGGCAGAGAATTATATGAAACTATTAAAGAAGTCGGCGGCAAATATCACTCAACGGGGAAACCTACCTACTGGCCTACAGATAGGAATAAAACCCCAGATCTTGTAGACTTCTTTATATCCAAAAATATATCCTCAAATAAAATAAATATAGAAGAAGGCCCTGATCTTCAATCAGATCATTCCTCAATACTTCTTACACTTGGCGATAGAATAATAATAAAAGAACATAGCCCTAAACTAGTTAATAGACTGACTGATTGGAACCACTTCAGGCAGAAGTTGGAAGAATGTATCCAATTATCATCAGCTATTCAAACAGAAGATCAACTAGAAGAAGCAGTGCAAATATTTACACTGGATATACAAAAAGCTGCATGGGCTGCAACTCCCCAAACTCCCCAAAGAACAAACAAGATTAAACAAAACTCTTATTCGCGTGAAATATGTCAAATTATTACAGAAAAGAGGAAAGCTAGAAAACGCTGGCAACAGACAAGGGCGCCAAGCGACAAAACCACACTGAACAACTTAAATAATAAGCTCAGAAAATCTAACGGGTGATTTTTTAGCTGGTTTGGTTTTGGCAACACTGGTTTTGACATCTGACGTGTGTTTAGTACCTTGTGTCACTGTCAAACAGCTTCAGTTTGGTTTGCAATTTAACCATGGATCGTCTTACAAATGAACAACGCTTGCAAATTATTGAATTTTACTATCAAAATTCGTGCTCGGTTCGAAATGTTCATTTTCGCTTTTTTATCGAAAAATTGTGTTCAGCGATGACGCTCATTTTTGGTTGAATGGGTACGTAAATAAGCAAAATTGCCGCATTTGGAGTGAAGATCAGCCAGAAGCATTGCAACAGCTACCAATGCATCCCGAAAAAGCCACTGTTTGGTGCGGTTTATGGGCCGGCGGCATTATTGGGCCATATTTCTTCAAAGATGATGCGAATCGCAGCGTTACTGTCAATGGTGAACGCTACCGAGCGATGATAACAAACTTTTTTTTGCCCGAAATGGAAGTTCTTGACTTGCATGATATGTGGTTTCAACAAGACGGTGCCACATGCCACACAGCACGCGAAACAATGGCGCAATTGCGAGGCGAGTTTGGTGAACAGTTAATTTCACGTTTCGGGCCGGTCAATTGGCCGCCTAGATCGTGCGATTTGACACCATTAGATTATTTTTTGTGGGGGTATGTCAAGGCTAATGTGTATACGGACAAGCCCGCTTCGATTGACGCACTGGAAGCCAACATCCATGCATTCATTCGTGAGATACCGGCCGATATGTGTGAAAGAGTATGCCAAAATTGGACTCAGCGGATGGGCTACCTGAGACGCAGCCGCGGTCAACATTTGCATGAAATTATCTTTAAACATTAAATTGCAAGGTTCAAACTATCGATTCAAATAAATATTTCATTCATTTTTTCGAATTTTTTGTGTTTTTTTTTTTTAAAAAGTTCTAAACCTCTTAAAAAATCACCCGTTATAAGAGAATTTAATAACGAGTCTTTAAAAACGTATCTTACTAGTTTAACAAATGATGCTAGTACAGACTACTCGCTCTGGAAGGCAGCAAAGAAAATGAACAGGCCAATAGCTCACATTCCGCCAGTAAAAACCAGAGAAGGTAACTGGGCAAAAAGCAGTCAAGAAAAAGCAAATACTTTTGCAGAGTACCTTGAGAACGTCTTCAAACCTTATGAAGACAAAGATTATCAAGGAAACGATGAAACGTGCGAAGAAGACAGACCTATTCGGCCGGTAACAGCTAAAGAACTTGCCAAAGAAATCAAAGAAGGCATAAACATAAAAAAAGCCCCAGGGTTCGATTTAATCACAGGGGAAATTTTAAAACAATTTCCACGAAAAGGTTTAAAAAAACTAGCGCAGATTATAAATTCTGCATTTAAATTAAGATATGTGCCAAGCATGTGGAAGGTCGCGGAGGTAATAATGATACCAAAACCAGGTAAACCACCTAGCGAAGTAGCCTCATATCGCCCAATATCGATACTACCAATGTTGTCCAAGCTATTCGAAAAAATGCTGGCAAAACGTCTGCAAAAAATTATTGATGAAAAATCGCTACTTCCAAGTCATCAATTTGGGTTTAGAAACAAGCACTCTACAATTGATCAGGTGCATAGAATCACAGATAAAATCGAAAAAGCATTTGAAGAGAAAAATGTGTGCTCTACAGTATTTCTTGATATAGCACAAGCTTTCGATAAAGTCTGGCACAAAGGACTGATACACAAATTACAAAAGCAACTGCCGAAGCAGTATTCGACCATTCTGGAGTCTTATATATCAGATCGATTCTTCAGAATTAAGCAAGATACAGAGTGCTCAACATTAAGAGAGATTAAGGCTGGTGTACCGCAAGGCAGTGTGCTAGGTCCAGTTTTATACCTACTCTTCACTAGCGATTTGCCTGAAAGTGTAGAAACCACCATAGCTACTTTTGCAGATGACACAGCCGTCCTTGCTGTGGGAGCAACTGTCGAAATAGCAACAAAAAAGCTTCAGACGGCAATAAACAATATTTCAGAATGGACAAAGAAATGGCAGATTAGATTAAATGACCTTAAGTCAGTCCATATTAATTTTACGTATAAAAACGTACCACACATTCCAGTCTACATTAACAACAATGTAGTAGAATTTTCTAACACAGCTAAATATCTAGGCATGACTCTAGACGCTAAACTGCGTTGGAAAGCGCACGTTAAGAAAAAAAAAACATGAATTGAACATGCGATACAGTAAATTGTATTGGCTTATTGGGAGATACTCATCCCTGTCCAACTACAATAAGTTATTGCTATACAAGCAAGTTCTAAAACCTATCTTCTCTATCCCAATTTCCCTAACGCCCGCGCTGTGTACTTCAAACTACACCATAAGAGTAGTCATAACCTCTTTAGTGCGTGCTAATTATAAAAAAAAAAAAAAAAAAAAAAAGTATGGACCTACGGGCTCCAATTGTGGGCATGCACATGCCAAACAAACTTAAAAAAATTCAGGTTTTCCAAAATAAAGTACTAAGGAACATAGTTAATGCACCTTGGTACATACGAAACGCCGATCTGCATAGAGGTCTAAATGTTGAAATGGTTGAAGATGAGGTTAAGAAGGTTGCTCAGAGGCATAGAAATCGGCTTCTCAGCCACGTAAACGCAGAAATAACAGAACTTTTAAATAATAACAATGTAATCAGGAGATTGAGACGTATAAAACCTCTTGATCTGTAAGATTAGGCTAGGGCTAAGAAATTAGATACTGATTTCAAACAAAACAAATTTAAAAATCCGACAAACGGCGGATTTATCTCTTTAAATTCATTGAATAATTCAAAAATTAATTGCTGATTAGTCGTACGACTAGGTGCAATCTAATTCGGGATGGCGAATGTCAGTCCCCCGGGAGTTTTTTTAGATGAGTTAAAGTCCATCACTATTGCAGGAGCATCCCTCGCGTACTAGCTCTGCAATGTCTTTCGATGATTTTTTACTTCCAGCGAATTCCCAACACACAAAAAAAAAAAAAAAATTTCCTAACCAAGTAGCAAATAATTGTACCAGGGTCGGTACTTGTACTGGCCCTGGGGCGTGGTCAACGCTTTTCACTTTGACCCCGACTGTGGGAAGGCCCACCGTGAGATTAAGCCGTCAAGGCAGGTGCTCACGTAAAGCCCTCAATTTAAGTCTGTCCCTATCTACTGAGTTTCCTTTGGATATTCATAGAGACTAGACGTGTTTTCTGCAGTACTGAAGAGTTGTTAAAAAAATAGTAAAAATTGAACGGGTCGCAATTATCGGTAGTCGTGAGTTAAGTCTACAAGATAGGCTTTATTTCGAATTTATCGGTTGTGAGATTCCCGGATTAATTGAGAATTAAAAAGTGATTAAAAATATATTGTGCTTCTATATAAAGTGTCGTGGTGGATTGACGTCAGAGTTGCAAATACTAGTGTTTGTGTGTCAAGTGGGAAAAACCCAGCCACAAGTCAACAACACGATTAGTGGAAAAGTACCAGCAAGTCGACAACGGGTTATTCTCGATTGTTCGAAATTGTTCTGGATTGTTCTAGATTGTTCTAGATTGTTCTAGATTGTTCTAGATTGTTCTGGATTGTTCTGGATTGTTCTAGATTGTTCTGGATTGTTCTGGATTTCTGGACTGTTCTGCATTGTTCTGGATTTCTGGATTGTTCTGGATTGTTCTAGATTTTCTAGGTTGTTTTGGATTGTTGTGGATTTCTGGACTTTCTGGATTGTTCTGGATTGTTCTGGATTGTTCTAGATTGTTCTAGATTGTTCTAGATTGTTCTAGATTGTTCTAGATTGTTCTAGATTGTTCTGGATTAAATTGACTCGACTGACTACACCTGAAATACACGTGGCAAAACTTCCATCGTTCGGGGTGGAAGTACCAGTGTCCAAATTTTGAAATATTTATACTTCCAACAGCGAGTTGTCAAAGTGAGTTGCCAATATTGGTTTGTTTTGATTAATATTTTGATAATTTTAAAAATTCTGGGAAAAATTTTTTGGAGAAAGTTTTGAAAAAAAAAAAAAAAAAAAAAAAATTTTTCTTAAAAAAGTTTCATACAGTTGTTGGTCGATTGGTGGGTAAGCCCAGTAATTAGTATGGAAGATATGGTTTACTTAACTGGTGATGAGGAGGAGGAGGAAACCATCAAAATGAGGGAGAAGAGAAAGCGCTACTTGAAAGGAAGTTCTGATGAGGAGGAAGGCTGGAATATTGTTGTTAGGGATAAGAATAAACAACAAATGAGAGCTGAAAAAGAGAAAATGAGGAAGGAGCAGCAACTGACGGAACAGAAAGTGTTGGAGGAGAAGGGACTAGCAAAGGGGAAGAGACTATCAATGAAGGAGAAGGTAGTAGTAATGGAGAAAGATGTGTAGGAGGTTGAAAAGACAGGGGTATCAGGAGTTAAAACTATAGCGATGATTTTAAATAGTCATCAAGATCAAGAGACTACAGACAAGAAGATACTAGCAGTGGAGAAGAAGAAAATAGCAGTGGAGGAGGTCAGGAAAATAGGAAGAATAGAAACCGAAATGGTAACTGAGCAGGTAGATGAAGTAACAGATGAAAATAAGGAACTCCAATTGAACGAACTAGCAAAAGTCATGAGAGCATTGAGAAAGAATAGTGCGAAAATAATTTCTGGTTTGACTACATCTAAAGATAGGGAGGACTTAATGTTGCTAATAGGAAAATATGAAGATGCAGTAATGAGGTTGATGGGTGAAAATGAACACCTCAGAGGACGCATTGAGGGCTTGAACGGCCGGAGTAGTGGGATGGGTTTCGCTGCGCATGGGGATTCCTACCCTTGTATGGCCACACCTCCTACTGTTGCTTCCGGATGTGTTGCTCTTCCCTCGCGGGGTTCTGGCAGAGTGGTCACTGGTGTTCCTAACACTGGTTCCAAGGCTGTTTCCGTCCCGGCTGCGGCTGAGCCCATACATACGTGGGCCCTAATGGTGAAAGGAAAGAAAAACGAGAAGGTCAAGGAAATTCAAAAGAAGGTAGTTGATGTAATAGCACCATCGCTGAACGTACGCGTTCACACGATGATACCGGTCAAAGAAGGGCTGATCATAAGAACACCATCAAGTACTGAAAGGGACTTGATTTCAAAAAACAATAAATTTAGTGAGGTGGGGTTTACCGTGGCCATCAACAAAAACTTAGGCCCAAGGGTGATGATACAAAGAGTGGAAAAAAAGATCAGCACTGAGGAGTTCCTCAGCGACCTTCATAGACCTAATCTGGCTGAGCTAGGGAAGGAGGAGTTTGAAAGGGAAGTCAGAATTTATAGTAAGCAATGGAACGTGAACGACAATGGTTTAGTTAATGTTGTTATAGAGGGCACCAAGAGAGTCACCGATGCTCTTCTCAAGGCAGGACGCTGTTATATCAAATATATCAGCTTCAGAGTAACTGATCATTCTATGGTGCATGCGTGTTACAAATGTCTGAGTATGGATCACAAAATAGAAAATTGTAGGCGGTTGGAGCGTACTTGTCGCCGTTGTGGACAGGAAGGTCATCCTTCCTGGCAGTGCGGATTTGATGTGAAATGCAGAGACTGTGCGTTCAGAAATTGTCCAGCGGATCACCTGATGCTGACTGAGGCCTGCCCCATATTCGGTGCGGCGCTGGCCAGGATTAATTCCCGACACTGAAGATGGCTGTACGCCTAATCCAGTTAAATAGCCAGGGGTCTTATGCGGTGATGTGTGACCTGGGGCATACGATATTGAATTCCCAATGCAATTTTGCATTGGTTCAAGAACCGTACACCTCAGGTGGTAAGGTTAGGGGTCTACCGGGCGGCATGAAGTCATTCACTGACACGGGCGGTAACGCCTCTGTCATAGTGAGTGACATGAATGTCGACTGTGTACTTGTCGACAAGTCCGAATTTGGGGTGTGTGTTCACGTCGAAGGCACTTTTGGTGGACTGTTTTTAAGCAGCATCTACTGTAAGTTTGGCCGTGACATAGAGCCATACCTTGAATATTTGGACAGGTTGCTCCTACTGATTGACGGTAGGGCTGCGGTTTTTGGCGTTGAAGCCAATGATGTCTCACCTGTCTGGTTTAGTAAAATGCGAGGATGTACATCTGAGCATCGAAAACGCCAGAGGGGTGAGATACTTTGTGAATGGATTACTACGAACCGCATCCAAACTGTTAACCGGCCTAGTGAGCAATATACGTTTGACGGCCCGAATGGGCAGAGTGACATAGACATTACGTTTGTTAATGAGGCGGCGATTGACCGCTTCGCCTTCCGCTGGGATGTTGGGGCTGACTTTGCTGCGAGTGACCACAATCCTATACGGATTGAACTCACTCGCGGCGGTGTTAGTGACGAGAATAGAGTAGACTTCTCTGAGAGAAGATGGGTTATGAGAAATGTTGACTGGACATCGTATCAGACCCGCATTGGTGAAAGGTTTTCGTCAATGCCGCTTGGTGTCTTCGATGCCCTGGGTATTGACCAAAAGGTAACGCTTCTTAATGAGTGGACGTGGGATGTTAACGACCAGCTCTTTGAGAGACACCGAAAGGTCAATCGAAGGGGAGTGAAGTGGTGGACACCCATTCTGTCTCAAAAAAGAAGACGATTGCGTAGACTACGGAAAGCCCTCCAAAGAGGTCAACGTTCCGATATGGAGGACTTGCATGAGCTCAAAATTGCACATAGGCATGCAATGCATGAGTACAAGAAATTGATAAAGAATACCAAAGAACAGGAGTGGAGAGCCTTTGCCGAAAGACATAGGGACGATCCGTGGGGTCGTCTCTTTCGTGTCTGTAAGGGGAGGCGTTCATCCACTGACGTAAGTGGTATCAGAGAGGGAAGTGTTGTGCACAACACATGGGTAGACTGCATGGGTGCGCTTATGAAGTCGTTTTTCCCAAGACCGGAGCGTCGAACTGCCCCGTCGGTTGGCGGGTTGGTTGATGTTCCCGGATTGGAGGCTGGAGAGGTTGGTTACGCAGTGGCACGACTCAGGTCTAGGAAGTCACCGGGCCTCGATGGGTTAACTGGGGAAATGGTGAGAGCCATTTGGATTGCTGCTCCTCAGTGTCTGATGGCTGTCTTTTCCGCATGTATGCGAGAGGGATATTTTCCCCTGGATTGGAAGAGTGCGAGGGTTCTTGTGCTTCTGAAGTCTGCGAGTGGGATCAGGTCTTCGCCTGGCTCATATCGCGGCATCAGCCTCCTTCCGGTACTTGAAAAAGTGCTGGAAGGGGTTATGGTGGGAATACTGATGGAGTGCCTGCCCGAACCACTTTGTACAAACCAGTTTGGCTTCACAGCTGGCCGCAGCATTGAGGATGCTTGGAGACATGTCATTGGATGTGTAGATCGGTCCGGGTACAAATATGTCTTGGGCATCTTTGTTGACTTTAAGGGTGCATTTGACTACCTCAGCTGGGACAGAATAATAGATCGATTAGAGGAAATAGGCTGTCATGAGAAAGGACTGTGGCAGAGTTACTTTTCTGATAGGAAGGCCAGGATCATCGGAGCCAATGGCGGCGTCAGTATGGGGGTTGAACGAGGTTGTCCACAGGGTTCTGTTGCGGCTCCATTTATATGGAACCTCATGTTTGATCCCCTGCTACGGAGCCTAAATCGACTATATGAATGCAGTGCCTTTGCTGATGATCTGCTCATCCTTGTCCAGGGAAATTCGAGGAATGAACTGGAGCGGGGAGGTGAAGCGGCTATGGCATTGGTTGGTGAATGGAGTGCTGAGGTAGGAGTTGCAGTGTCGACCGAAAAGACAGTGATGATGTTGCTTAAGGGCAAATTGTCGCATACTCGGCACCCGACTGTCAGAACGGGGGAATTTAGCCTAAAGTACAAAAAGGAGGTTAAGTACTTGGGCATAACCATTGGTGAGAGGATGAACTTCCTACCTCATCTTAAAAAGGTGAGGGACAAACTCATGTCTCTTGCCCCCATGACAGCCAGGGTGCTTAGAAGTGAATGGGGCCTTACAAGAAGGGCAGTGCGCACTATATACGGCGGGCTTTTCGTTGCCTGTGCAACATTTGGCGCGTCGATTTGGGGTGACACGGTCAGGACTGTGGCGGGCAGAAGCGGGATTCTCTCTTGTCAAAGAGTGATCCTACTCTGCTCGTTGAGGGTGTGTCGTACTGTTGCCACTGATGCAGGTGTTGTTGGGTGTTCCCCCTCTGGATCTTCAGGTAATCCGTAAAGGCATTGCCTACAGGATCAGGAGGGGTCTTCCCCTTTCAGCAGCTGACTGGGTCACTAGTGATGAAGTAACCGGTTTGAACGTACGGGAATGGAAGGGATTGTTGTGGAACCATGTTCTGTCCGAGTGGCAGAGAAGATGGAACACCAGTGCTACTGGAAGGGTGACCTTCAAGTTTCTTCCGGATGTTGCAATGGCTGAATGTAGATCTGACCAGGGCTTTTCGCTGTACATGGGCTATCTTTTGACTGGTCATGGATCTCTTAATGCATTTTTGCATAGGAGGCAATTGGCCAGCTCTGAAGTGTGCGCATGTGGCGAGCCCTGTGAAGATTGGGAGCATGTGTTGTGCGACTGTTCGCTCTATGCTGACATCAGAGAGTTATCTGATATGGGCATTGAGACGAGGGGTGGAGTGCGAGTGTTCGACATGGTACTGTCTTCTCAAGACAGTAGGGAAAATTTAGGTATTTTTGCTGATGAGGTCTTTAGAAGACGAAGACTGCAGATCGTAGGTAATAACTAGGAAATTTTAGTTATTGTTTAGTGTTGTTTAGTTGATTGTTCAGTTTTTGTTTCGTGTTGTTTTGTATGAGGTTGCCAGGCCTCGGCTATAAGGAGTCCATCTGGAAGTGGCCTTACGGTTGCCAAGCTCCACCGGAAGCTATATTCTGGTACCACGGGAGACAGGAGCCACTGTGCCAGGTTCATCCCTGATGACTTGTCATCAGCCCGACTTGGTGCAGCCTGTCTCCGAAGGTAGGCCCCCTGGTGGGAGCATCGTGGTGGCTGTGGTTGCCCAAAATCGCGGGAACATAGTGTTCTTGAACATAAGAGGTGTTAGATAGGCCTCGCTCTTTAGCAAGGAGTGTAGCTCATGCCTTATACATGACTAGAAATTTGTACTGGGGTAGTACTTGTACTACTCTGGGGCGTGGTCAACGTCTCTCTTTTGACCCCTTCTGTGGGAAGGCCCACCGTGTTATAGAGCCGTCAAGGCAGGTGAACACGTTAAGCCCCCCCCCCCCATTTCTTTCTGTCCCTATCTACTGGCTGTAGTTAGTTCTATAGTTCTTCAATCTTCTGTCGCTCTAAGTAGACTTCTGGATGAAAACACAATCCGAACGGAGGTTGATCTTTTCCTCATATTGGGTAAGGCAATCTAAATGGGTAGTAATCCTCGGGGCAACCCTTGGATTATGAAAGCTCGACCATTAGCTATATAATGGTACCGCGGGAGATGGGGTCAGCCCCTGTACCAAATCTGGTGCAGCCCCATCATAGGGTTGGATTCGCGGGGGCTGTGGTTTATTCCGAATGCGGAGGCGAGTTGCGTTCTATGAACGAAGAGGTGTCATGATAGGCCTCCACACTCATACCAAATGAGTTTGTTATTTCCTAACCAAGTAGCAAATAATTGTACCAGGGTCGGTACTTGTACTGGCCCTGGGGCGTGGTCAACGCTTTTCACTTTGACCCCGACT